>WNWK01029297.1:5000-24547 GCA_009830355.1 Cherax destructor | reverse complement strand
GGTGCTCCATCACTCTTCTAGGTGCTCCACCACTCTTCTAGGTGCTCCACTACTCTTCTAGGTGCTCCATCACTCTTCTAGGTGCTCCACCACTCTTCTAGGTGCTCCACCACTCTTCTAGGTGCTCCACCACTCTTCTAGGTGCTCCTCCACTCTTCTAGGTGCTCCATCACTCTTCTAGGTGCTCCACCACTCTTCTAGGTGCTCCACCACTCTTCTAGGTGCTCCACCCACTCTTCTAGGTGCTCCACCACTCTTCTAGGTGCTCCATCACTCTTCTAGGTGCTCCACCACTCTTCTAGGTGCTCCACTACTCTTCTAGGTGCTCCATCACTCTTCTAGGTGCTCCACCACTCTTCTAGGTGCTCCACCACTCTTCTAGGTGCTCCACCACTCTTCTAGGTGCTCCACCACTCTTCTAGGTGCTCCATCACTCTTCTAGGTGCTCCACCACTCTTCTAGGTGCTCCACCACTCTTCTAGGTGCTCCACCACTCTTCTAGGTGCTCCTCCACTCTTCTAGGTGCTCCATCACTCTTCTAGGTGCTCTACCACTCTTCTAGGTGCTCCACCACTCTTCTAGGTGCTCCACCACTCTTCTAGGTGCTCCACCACTCTTCTAGGTGCTCCATCACTCTTCTAGGTGCTCCACCACTCTTCTAGGTGCTCCACCACTCTTCTAGGTGCTCCACCACTCTTCTAGGTGCTCCACCACTCTTCTAGGTGCTCCACCACTCTTCTAGGTGCTCCACCACTCTTCTAGGTGCTCCATAACTCTTCTAGGTGCTCCACCACTCTTCTAGGTGCTCCATCACTCTTCTAGGTGCTCCACCACTCTTCTAGGTGCTCCACCACTCTTCTAGGTGCTCCACCACTCTTCTAGGTGCTCCACCACTGTTCTAGGTGCTCCACCACTGTTCTAGGTGCTCCACCACTCTTCTAGGTGCTCCATCACTCTTCTAGGTGCTCCACCACTCTTCTAGGTGCTCCACCACTCTTCTAGGTGCTCCACCACTCTTCTAGGTGCTCCACCACTCTTCTAGGTGCTCCACCACTCTTCTAGGTGCTCCACCACTCTTCTAGGTGCTCCACCACTCTTCTGATGATGATCTCCATAATTTTACATACCATGCATATCAGCAACACCGGTCTGTAGTTTTTTGCTGCCTGTCTGTCTTATTTCTTGAGAATTGGGACAACATTTGCTGTCTTGTACACCTCAGACAGTTACCCTGTTTCGATAGACGTGTTAAAGACTGTTGTTAGTGGCACACACAGTGCCTCTGCTCTCTCCCAGGACCCACGGAGAGATGTCCGGTCCCATCGCCTTCGAGGTATCTAGTTCTCTTAGCAGCCTCTTCACCTCCTCCTTGGTTATGTGCAGTGAGTCCAGCACTTGTTGGTGCACCCTGCCACCTCTGTTTGCTGGAATCCTCTCTGTCTCCACTGTGAGTACTTCTCTAAATCTTGAGCTGAGCTCTTCACATACTTCCTGGTCATTCCCTGTGAGCTCTCTTCCTACCTTCCTCAGCTTGATTACCTGGTCCTTGACTGTTGTTTTCCTCCCGATGTGACTATAACAACTCTGGATCAGATCTGACTTTTGATGCTATCTCATTCTCGTATTGCCACTTGGTCTCTCTACTTGTCCATGTATTTTCGTTTCTGATTCTTTGGCTCGTCTCCTTTTCTTGAGTCCTTTGCCTTCTATACTTTTTCCATGTTCTAGCACACTTGGCTTTGGCCTCTCCACACCTCCAGATAAACCATGGGCTCGTTCTGGTCTTCCCGTTGTTTCTGTTGCCCCTTGGTATGAAGTTCTCCTCTGCCTGATGTTTCCATAACCGTGCTCCTTTCAGTCCTCTTCTTTATGTTCTGCTTTAGCACTTCCAGTTCCTCCACCAGGCTCTGTATCTTTGCCTCAGCAGCAACAGCCTCCTGTAACTCTCACTTATAATACAAGAATATAATAATAATATAATATCTTTATTAACTACAAGTACATGTACAAGGTATACAGACCATAGCTGACATCAACGACATACTAATATATAGAAAGACCCTTGTTATGTAGAGCATTTCCCACAAATTAGGTCAGTTTTGTCCCAGGATGCGACCCACACCAGTCCACTAACACCCAGGTACCCATTTCACTGATGGATGAACATAGACAACCGGTGTATGGAAAGACGTCCAAAGTTTCCACCATTGCCGGCGGGAATCAAACCTGGACCCTGACCGTGTGAAGCGAGAGCTTTTGCCACCAGACCACAGGGCTAAGGGGCTAAGGGGAATGTCCTACGAGGAGAGGTTAAGGGAAATCGACCTGACGACAGGGAGACATGATAACGACACAGCAGCAAGGGGTCACAAGTGGAAGTTGAAGACTCAGATGATCAAAGGGATGTTAGGAAGTATTTCTTCAGTCATAAAGTTGTCAGGAAGTGGAATAATCAGGAGAGTGATGTAGTGGGGGCAGGAACCATACATAACTTTAAGAAATTCGATAAAGCTCATGGAGTAGGGAGAGAGAGGACCTAGTAGTGAGCAGCGAAGAGGCGGGGCCAGGAGCTGTGACTCGACTTCTGCAGCCACAAATGGTTAAGCATGAATAGGTGAGTATTCACAAACTACAACACACAACACAACACACACACACACACACACACACAGCTCATGGAGCAGGGAGAGCAGAGACCCAGTAGCGGACAGTGAAGAGGCGGGGTCAGGAGCTGAGTCTCGACCCCTGCAACCACAATTAGGTGAGTACAATTAGGTGAGTACACACACACATCAGTCCCCTGTCCCCACCCCAGCAACCCAAAACCCACCATCACAGCTACCCCCCACCCCACCACAAACTCCACCCCACCAACCCATACCCGAACCATACTATCCCCCCACCCATGCTGCAACCCCCTATGGGCACCCCGCCCACACCCCCCCAACCCACCAAGATCTCCCCAGGGACACAGTATTGGAAACAAGGTTGAAGGTTTGGTACACAAACGCGGATGGAATTACAAATAAGTATGAAGAGTGGAATGAAAGAATAGGTGAGGTGTCCCCAGACATCATAGCTGTCACAGAAACTAAACTAAATGAGACAGTATCAGATGCAATCTTCCCACAGGGATATCAGATCCTGAGGAAAGATAGAAGGAGCAGGGGGGGAGGAGGGGTCGCACTGCTTGTAAGGAACCGCTGGAGATTCGAGGAAATGGAAGGAATGGAGGTGTGTAGAGAAAGGGACTTCATAGTAGGTACCATCCAGTCTGGGGAGCACAAGATAATCATTGCAGTGATGTATAACCCACCACAGAACTGCAGGAGGCAGGTGAGGAATATGATGAGAACAACAGAGCGATGGTGGACACTCTGGCGGAGGTGGCAAGAAAAGCGCACATGAGCAGAGCGAAGTTACTGGTCATGGGCGATTTCAACCACAGGGAGATCGACTGGGAGAACCAAGAACCACGTGGGGGTCCAGAAACTTGGAGAGCCAGGATGATGGACGCGGTACTGGAAAACCTGATGCACCAACATGTCAGGGACACGACCAGAGTGAGAGAAGAAGATGAACCAGCAAGACTGGACCTTGTATTCACCCTGAACAGCTCAGATATTGAAGACATAACACACGAGAGCCCCCTGAGAGCCAGTGACCATATGGTGCTGAGCTTTGAGTACATTGTAGAGCTACAGGTGAAGAGGGAAACGGTACCGAAAGAGACAAACCAGATTTTAAAAGAGGAAACTACACAGGCATGAGGAATTTCCTGCAAGAGGTTCAGTGGGAAAGGGAAATGGACGGACAGACAATAAATGAAATGATGGAATACGTAGGGGCAAAGTGCAAGGAGGCAGAGGAATGGTTTATACCCAGAGGAAAAAGATTAAACGGGAAGGCCAGAAAGAGCCCCTGGTTTACCCAAAGGTGCAGGGAGGCAAAGACTCAGAGTGTCAGAGAATGGAAAAGGTACAGAAGGCAAAGAACCCAAGTAAACAAAGTATGCACAGGTACGGAGGGAGGCCCAGAAACAGTACGAAAACGACCTAGCATCGAAAGTTAAGTCCGACCCGAAACTGATGTACAGTCACATCAGAAGGAAGACAAGAGTTAAAGACCAGGTGATAAGGCTGAGGAGAGAAGATGGGGAACTCACAAGTAACGATCAAGAGGTATGTGAGGAGCTCAACTTGAGGTTTAAGGAAGTATTCACAGTGGAGGAAGGAAGGCAGCTGGGTAGAGAGGATGGGGTGCGTCACCAACAAGGGATGTATCAAGTGCTAGACGGCATACACACAACTGAGGAGGAGGTGAAGCAGTTACTCAGTGACCTTGATACCTCAAAGGCGATGGGTCCGGACAATATCTCCCCGTGGGTTCTTCGGGAAGAAGCTGAGGTACTGAGTGTGCCACTTACCATAATATTCAACACATCCCTTGAAAATGGGCAGATACCTGAGGTATGGAAGAAGGCCAACATAGTCCCCATCTTTAAAAAAGGAGACAGAAAAGAGGCACTAAACTATAGACCGGTGTCACTTACATGTATAGTGTGCAAAGTCCTGGAGAAAATCATCAGGAAAAGAATGGTAGAGCACCTCGAGCTGAACAGGATAATAAACACCAGACAGCACGGATTCCGGGAAGGCAAATCCTGTGTAACAAACCTCCTAGAGTTCTATGATAAAGTAACAGAGGTAAGGCAAGAGAGAGAAGGGTGGGTTGATTGCATTTTCCTGGACCGCAGGAAGGCCTTCAACACAGTAAAGAAGTTAGAAGACCAAGCATGTATAACAGGAAGGGCACTGGAATGGATCAGGGAATACCTCACAGGGAGGCAACAATGGGTCTTGGTGCGTGATGAGGTATCACAGTGGGCGCCTGTGACGAGCGGCGTACCGCAGGGGTCAGTCCTAGGACCAGTGTTATTCTTGGTATATGTAATTGACATGACGGATGGGATAGACCCAGAAGTGTCTCTGTTCGCAGATGATGTGAAATTAATGAGGAGAATCACATCGGAGGAGGACCAAGCAGGACTTCAAACAAACCTGGACAAGCTTGACATCTGGTCTAGCAACTGGCTTCTCGAATTCAATCCCACCAAATGCAAAGTCATGAAGATCGGAGAAGGGCAAAGAAGACCGCTGACAGAGTACAGGTTAGGCGGACAAAGACTACAAACCTCGGCAAAGGAGAAAGACCTTGGGGTGAGTATAACAACAAGCACGTCTCCGGAGGCACACATCAACCAGATAACTGCGGCAGCATATGGGCGACTGGCAAACCTAAGATTAGCGTTCCATTACCTTAACAATGAATCGTTCAAGACACTGTACACCGTGTACGTCAGGCCCATACTAGAATATGCAGCACCAGTCTGTAACCCACACCTGGTCAAGCACGTAAAGAAACTAGAGAAAGTGCAAAGGTTTGCGACAAGGTTACTTCCACAACTCAGGGGTCTGCCCTATGAAGAAAGGTTGAGGGAAATAGGACTAACAACACTGGAGGAAAGAAGGGTCAGAGGAGACATGATAACGACATACAAAATACTGCGGGGAATCGACAACGTAGACAGTGACAGAGGGAACACAGAAACAAGGGAACACAACTGGAAGCTGAAGACTCAGATGAGTCAAAGGGATGTTAGGAAGCATTTCTTCAGCCACAGAGTAGTCAGGAAGTGGAATAGTCTAGAGAAAGATATAGTGGAGGCAGGAACCATACATAGTTTTAAGACGAGGTATGATAAAGCTCATGGAGCAGGGAGAGCAGAGACACAGTAGCGGACAGCGAAGAGGCGGGGCCAGGAGCAGAATTTCGACCCCTGCAACCACAATTAGGTGGGTGAGTACACACACACACAAAACACAGATATATACATCCCATACACACTGCAGTAACTAGCATATAAAGAAAAAAGAAATGGGACTCCAGAGGGGAGGATGAAGAGGCAGGGTAACCAAGGTAAATCAGTCTGGAAAGGAAGAATGGATATAAGAGCTCAGGAGAAGGATGGAGAAAGAGTGATAAAGGAAGCTAGGAAAGCTTATCTCTAAAATGGAGGAGAGGATGGATGCAGAGAGCAAGATTTGGGAGCTGTGAGCTGAAGCTGCAGAGGTCAGGATACAGAGCCTAGAAGATGAACTGAAAATGCTGAATCAGGATGTAGAGCCAGAGAACAGAAGGGTCATGACATCAGGAACAGGTACACCAATATCCAGGAAGTGGGACCGTAGGAAGGGAAGAAGTTAACTCTTACATAGATAAGGTGATAGCCCCCCTTCAGAGGTGGCGCTATCAGGCTCCCAGGAGATCAAGGAAATGATAAGGAAAGCAGCAATGGTATGTTTAAATCGAACCCAGAGATGCAGAAAAAGAGATGGGAAAAGGAGTAGGATAGGTCAGTTTCTATTCATGGGTTTCAGGAGACCAAAGGAAGGACATATGAAGAAAGATGACAGGGAGAGAAAAAAAAAGAGATTGAAAATATCATCAAACACACAGGAGAGGAGGACAGGACCGAGCTGATAAATTTTCAGAGAATAGAGGGATACTTGACAGGAGGAAATCAGCCAGTCAGATTGATTTTCAGGACACAAACAGTGCTAAACAGGATCCTGCAGCAGAAACCATGTCTAAAGGAAACAATTAAATACCAGTGGGTGTACCTAGACCACGAGAGAACAAGAACAGAATGACTAAAACTGAGAGAGAGGATACAAAGACAAAAGGGGCAAAAAGAAAAAAGAGAGACAAGACTAGAGTCAAGGAGGGACAGCTAGAGGCAAGAAGACCAGCAAGTACAACTACCCAGGAGTTGCACTGCTCATCAAAAAAAAACAGTGGAGTTTTGAGTATTAGGATGGAATGAACACAAGGAAAACACGGGACTACAAAGTAGGGAAAGTTCAGACTGGAGGTCACAAGGTGGTTATTGCAGTGATGTACAACCCACAACAAAATAGCAGGAGGCCAAGGGAAAGAAAATGATGAGAACAACAGAGCAATGGTTGAAACACTAGCTGAGGTGGCCAGAAGGGTCTGCATGGACAGTGCAAAGTTACTAGTTGTGGGTAATTTCAATCACAAGAATATTTAATAGGAAAACCTGGAGCCACATGGGGGACCAGAAATGTGGAGGTCTAAGATGATGGAGGAGGTACTGAAAAACCTCATGCATCAACATGTTAGGGATACTACTAGAGAGAGAGAGAAAGAAAGGAGAGGATGAACCAACAAGACTGGACCTCATATTCACCTTGAGTAGTTCAGACATTGAGAACATCTCATTTGACAGGCCCATTGGAGCTAGTGATCACGTGGTCCTGAGCTTCAAATAGATAGAAGAGTTACAAGTAGAGAGGGAAGCAGGGTGAATAGGAAGGGAGAAGCCAAAGTATAAGAGAGAACACTACGAAGGTATGAGAAATTTCCTGCATGAGGTTCAGTGGGAAAGAGAACTGGTGAGAAAATCAGTAAATGAAATAATGGAATAAGTGACAACAAAATGCAAGGAGGCAGATTAGAGGTTCGTACCCAAGGGCAACAGAAAGAACGGGAAGACCAGAACGAGCCAAAATTAAGTGTGCTAGAGAATGGAAAAAGTATAGAAGATAAAGGACCCAGGAAAATAAGGAGATTACCTGGAGAGGGTTTTGGGGATCGACGCCCCTGCGGCTTGGTCTGTGACCAGAAATGCATATACACAGATAAGAAGGGAGGCCAAGTGGCATTGTGAGAATGACACAGCATCGAAATCCAAACCTGACCCGAAGGACCAGGTAATCAGGCTGAGGAAGGAAGGAGGGCAGATCACAAGAAACTATGGAGAAGTATGTGGAGCTCAACATGAGATTTAAGGAGGTATTTTGAGAGGAGACAGAAAGGACTCCAGCAAACCGGAATGGTAGGGTACACCAACAAGTGCTTGACACAATATATGCAACTGAGGAGGTGAAGAGGCTGCTAGATACCTCAAAGGTGGTGGGACAGGACATTTCTCCATGGGTCCTGAGAGAGGGAGCAGAGGCGCTGTGTGTGCCACTAACAACAATCCTCAAAATATCTATCGAAACAGGACAATTACCTGAGGTGTGGAAGACAGGAAACATAGTCCCAATCTTTAAGAAAGAAGACAGGCAACTAGCATTAAACTACAGACCAGTGCCACTGATATGTATAGAATGTAATCTCATGAAGAAGATTATCAGGAGAAGAGTGGTGGAGCACTAGAAAGGGAAGGGAAATCCTATTTCAGGAACCTACTGGAGTTTTACGACAAGGTGACGGAAACAAGATGAGATAGGGGTGGGTAGACTACATTTTCTTGGACTGTAAGGAGGCTTTCGACACAGTTTCATAAAAGAGATTGGTGCAAAAAACTAGAGGAGCAGAGGAAAGGCACTGCAATGGATCAGTGAATAACTGTCTAGAAGGAAAGAACGAGTGTTGGTACATGACGATGTGTCAGAGTGGGCGCCTGTGATGAAAAGGGTTCCACAAGGGATAAATTCAGACGATTGCAGACGATGTGAAGGTAATGGGAAGAATTCATCCAAATGGATGAGGATCAGAGTGGACTACAAAGGGATCTGGACAGGCTGCAGGCCTGGTCCAGCAACTGGCTCCTGGAGTTTAACCCCAGCAAGTGCAAAGTCATGAAGATTGGGGAAGGGCAAAGAGGACCGCAGACAGAGTACAGGTTAGGGGGCCAAAGACTGCAAACCTCACTCAAGGAAAAGGATCTTGGAGTGAGTATAATACCGAGCACATCTCCTGAGGCGCACATAAACCAAATAACTGCTGCAGCATATGGGCGCGTGGCAAACCTGAAAATAGCGTTCTGATACCTCAGTAAGGAATCGTTCAAGACTCTGTTCACCGTGTACGTGAGTCTCATATTGGAGTATGCAGCACCAGTATGGAACCCACAGCTGGTCAAACACGTCAAGAAATTAGAGAAAGTGCAAAGGTTTGCAACAAGTCGAGTCCCGGAGTTAAGGGGAATATCCTACGAGGAGAGGTTAAGGGACATCAACCTGACGACACTAGAGGAGAAGAGGGATAGGGGGGACATGATAACGACATATAAAATACTGAGAGGAATTGAGAAGGTGGATAGGGACGGAATGTTTTAGAGAGGGGACACAATAACAAGGGGTCACAACTTTAAGTTGAAGACTCAGATGAGTCAAAGGGATGTTAGGAAGTATTTCTTCAGTCATAGAGTTGTCAGGAAGTGGAATAGTCTGGGGAGTGATGTAGTGGAGGTAGGATCTATACATAGCTTTAAGACGAGGTATGATAAAGCTCATGGAGCAGGAAGAAAGTGAACATAGTAGCGACCAGTGAAGAGGCGGGGCCAGGAGCTATGATTCGACCCCTGCAACCACAAACAGTTGAATACGAATAGGTCAGTACACAACACAACACTCAATAAACACAACACAATACAACACACCACACAAAAAACACAACACAATACACAACACACACACAACACAACACAACACACAACACAATACACAACACAACACACAACACAACACAACACACAACACACAACACACACACAACACAACACACAACACACAACACAACACACAACACAACACAACACAACACAACACAACACAACACAAACGTTTACATTCCCCTCCACTAAGAACTGCCATAAAATCCATCATTTACATTCACATTTACATTTACACAACAATTCACACCATCCACAGTGATCAATTCACTTTTTTTACACCAGTGATTTACAGAGGAGCGGCCAGTCTGTTTACACTCCTCTCACAGTGTAAAAAAAAACAGTGTTGCTGGGTCGTTGTGAGAGTGACTTGCATTTACACTGTTTACAGAGCTCCTGAGAGCTCCTGGGAGATCCTGGGGGATCCTGAGAGATCCTGAGAGATCCTGGGAGATCCTGGGAGATCCTGAGAGCTCCTGGGAGATCCTGGGAGATCCAGACAGCTCCTGGAAGATCCTGAGAGATCCTGACTGCTCCTTGGAGATCCTAGGAGATCCTGACAGCTTCTGAGAAATCCTGGGAGATCCTGAGAGATCCTAACGGCTCCTGGGAGATCCTGGGAGATTCTGGGAGATCCTGAGAGATCCTGACAGCTCCCGGGAGATCCTGAGAGCTCCTGGGAGATCCTGGGAGATCCTGAGAGATCCTAAGAGACTCTCAGAGTCTCCTGAGAGATTCTGGGAGATCCTGAGAGATCCTATCGGCTCCTGGGAGATCCTGATAGATCCTGGCAGATCCTGAGAGATCGTGAGAGCTCTTGGGGGATCCTGAGAGCTCCTGGAAGATACTGGGAGATCCTGAGAGAACCTGACAGCTCCTGGGAGATCCTCGGAGATCCTGACAGCTTCTTGGAGAAACTGGGAGATCCCGAGAGATCCTAACAGATCCTGGGAAGTCCTGGGAGATTCTGAGAGATCCTGACAGGTCATGGTAGATCCTGAGAGATTCTGACAGCTCCTGGGAGATCCTGGGAGATCTAGACAGCTTCTTGGAGATCCTGAGAGATCCTAAGCTCCTGAGGGATCCTGTGAGATCCTGAGAGATCCTGACAGCTCCTGGGAGATCCTGGGAGATCCTGACAGCTCCTTGGAGATCCTAGGTGATAATTAAAGATCCTGGGAGGTCCTGGGAGATCCTGGGAGCTCCAGGAAGCTCCCAGAACTTCCCAGGAGCTTTCAGATGCCCTCAAGATTTTCAATAACTCTTAGAAGCTCTCAGGTAATTCTAGAATCTTCCATGAGCTCAGAGGAGCTGCGAGAAACCCTCAGGAACATTTAGAAGGTCCCAGGAGCTCTCACCAATTCCTGAGAGCTTCTGAAAGCGTATGAGAGCTTATGAGAGCGTCTGAAAACTCCTGAGAGCGTCTGAAAACTTCTGAGAGCATCTGAGAGGTCCTGAGCACTTCCGAGAGCTACTGAAAGCGTGTGAGAACGCTTGAGAGCATCTGAGAGTTTCTGAGTATTTCTGAGAGCTTTTGAGAACTCCTGAGAGCTTTCAAAAACTCTTGACAACTCCTGAGAGCCCTTGAGTAATTCTCAAAAGCTCCTGATAGCGTCTGAGAGCTCCTGAGAATTCAAGAGAGCTGTTGAGACATAATGAGAGCATCTGAGAGCTCTTGAGTGCGTATGAGAGCTCTTGAGAGCGTCTGAGAGGTCTTGAGAGCGTCTGAGAACTCCAGATATCTTCTGAAAGCTCCTGAGAGATCCTGAAAGATCCTGAGAGCTCCTGAGAACTCCAGGGAGATCCTAAGAGCGTCTGAGTGCTGTGTAGAACTCCTAAAAGTGTCTGAGAGCTCATGAGAGCGTCTGAGAGTTCTAGAAAGCGTCTGATATTTCCTGAGAGTCTGAGAGTGTCTGATAACTCCAGAGAGCGCATGAGAGCGTCTGGGAACTAATGAAAGTTTCTGATTGCTATGTAGGACTCCTGAGAGCGTCTGAAAGCTCCTGAGAGCTCTTGCGAGCGTCTGATCTCTCCTGAGAGCATCTGAGTTCTTCTGAGTGCGTCTGGGAGCTCTTGAGAACATCTGAGAGCGTCTGACAGCTCTTGAGAACGTCTGATCACTCCTGAGAGCCTCTGAGTGCTTCTGAGTGCGTCTGAGAGCTCCTGAGAGCGTCTGAAAGCTCCTGAGAAAATCTGAGTGTCTGACAGCTCTTGAGAGCGTCTGATCACTACTGAGTGCGTCTGAGTTCTTCTGAGTGCGTCTGAGAGCTCCTGAGAGCATCTGAGAGCGTCTAAGGGGCAGCAATGGGCCCCGAGCTGTGTGCCAGAGTGCACAACTTTTACTAGGCTTCTGTTTTACGCTGCGAGGATTGTGGTTGTCTTCCAGTCTACTAGCAGAGTGTAAATCGTTTACCATGCTGCTGTTTTACGAGGTTTCAGGTGAAAATGTAAATGATCTTTCAGCAGCCTTGTTCAGTCTGGTAAATAAAGAGGTTGTGGTTAATTAGGGTCTGTGGGGGTGGTAGTGGTGGTAGAGGTTAATTAGGATCTGTAGGGGTGGTAGTGGTGGTAGTGGTGGTAGTGGTGGTAGTGGTGGTAGGTGGTAGTGGTGGTAGTGGTGGTAGTGGTGGTAGTGGTGGTAGTGGTGGTAGTGGTGGTAGTGGTGGTAGAGGTGGTAGTAGAGGGACTGACCTCCTTCTATCATGACTGAGGTACTGACTACCTTCTATCATGACTGAGGTACTGACTACCTTCTATCATGACTGAGATACTGACTACCTTCTATCATGACTGAGGTACTGACCACCTTATATCATGACTGAGGTACTGACTACCTTCTATCATGACTGAGGTACTGACTAACTTCTATCATGACTGAGGTACTGACCACCTTCTATCATGACTGAGGTATGACTACCTTCTATCAGACTGAGGTACTGACTACCTTCTATCATGACGTCTAGAAACAAAAGGACTCAGAACAGAGAGCTACTCCCCTACAACACCTCTATTATGCACCCTCCAACATGAAAATTCTCGTTCTGTATGTCTGTAGTGGCTAGGTATCTATTTCTGCTTGATCATACCTTCCTCCACCACCATATAATCTCTCAACTGACCCTCAGGCACCTCTGCTTTCCGTACCTATGACGCATCTTCCCTCTAACCTACTGTAAAAGAAAACCCTTTGTTACAACACATCTTGATTCACCAATCCACCACATTCCCGATTCTCTACCACCGTCCCACAACCTCTCACCATAACCCAAAAGACTCCAAAAGCCTCTAAACCCTTCAACAATCTAACATTTAATTTCAGTAGCTGAGGAAAGAAAACTCGAACAACACCTTCCCATTCTAGAGCTGCCAGCACACCCTATGGTCCGTGAGCAAATCCGCACATTCTGCCACTCCAGCAATATTAAATCAGTGATGTGTACTATCTAAACATTGGCATAACCTCTGACAAAATGTGAAATCTACGTTCCACCCCACCTCCAATCACGTCTACAACACCAACCGCCGTAGTACATCGCCGTCTCTGAAGACACCCCCACCTCTTGGCTCAACATCCTTTTCCCTAACACAATTCCAATCCCCGGCGTCACGGAAGAGGCAAAGGAGGCCCTGAGAAAAATATACTAAGTTCTGCGTACAAAATCTCCTTCACCCGTCTATTAGATGCTGCTGGCATATACACACCAAACAAAACCTACTTGTATATGCCCCATGTTTCTTTTGCCACAACCGTCACACCGCCCCAATCCCATGCTGGCATCAAAAGGACTGGTCTCCGGCCAGCCACTAAACCCCACCTTTGAACTTGTCCGAGTTCCCCATAACATGTATGCCCTCGCACTCACCAACTCACTTCCACACCTAAAATTATGTTCTTGCATAAAGAACACATCATCAAACGTCTTAGTGACCTCCACCCATCGTCTCTTGACCTCTGAACAGAGGCCATTGGCATTTATTGTAATGCACTTGAAGACAGTGGTGGGTTTATCATTTCTCTTTGGTGCTGACAAACTGGACTTGGTACTACTACTTCCTAAGGACTTCCACCACTCCACCATCTGCCCAAACCTTTTGCTTGTCCTCTGGCCTGGGTTAGAATGTCATCCTCACCTCCAGCCAGGTGCCTCATACAGGAAGCTCCACTCGTACTCCATATCCACCGCTATTATCTTCCTATTGCTCCACGTCTGCCTATCAAGGCTTATGAGGTACACACCTTCCCTCTGCACCCACCACTACTCACAAGTACAGTCTCCACCACGGTGCGTCACCGGCGTGGATACAAATCCTGGCGTCAGGCCATTCCGGGACTCTGAATTTCGTCAAAACCGAACCACTCATGGGTTGCGATCAGCACCTCTTCCACCAGGGTGACTCACCGCGGCATCACCATCTTGATCGCCCTCAGATACTGATGGCAGCGTCGAACAAGCTATCTGGCCTCTGCTGCGCCATTCTATTATGGTGCTCTTCAGGACGTCCTCACGGTATATCGCCGCTCAGTGGTGAGCGTACTCGTCAATCATTCCACTAAGTGTCGCTTCAGGTATTCCGTCCGCTGCTGCCACCTCCGTCGCTCGCAATTCGCGGACGCCATGTGAGCCACCACACGAACGGCACGTCCGTACCTGCCTGGGTAGGTAACAACAGTTGCGTCTGAAATCTTCCATAGTCATATGATGGAATAGGCTGTCTCAAGTCATTTCATGGAAAAGACCCTTCTAACATCAACATAGATTCCTTGGGACCATCGCCCCATTGACGGCATGTACTAGTCCGTAACTTCCAAACACACGTCGTGTCAACTTCACGTCGGCTTCAAATGGAATGTTTGCGAAGATGAATCCGCGATAATGTGAAAGTGTGAGTCGCGCCTCTGACTATTGTTGACGTAATAGGCAGTTCGATACGTGTCAACGACCTTTCATAACTAGACTGCAGGTGACTAGGTTTCACAAGATTCTGCCGTACCATTCAGTGACCACCGTACAAATCTGAGTGAAGTGTCTGAAGTATCCGAATGATGAGTGAGTAAAGCAGCGTAACTAACGGATAAACGGCTCCTTTGTAATTCCAGCAGACTGTGTGACTCTCCTCTGTGGTTCGCCATTTGCTTGAAAACAAAGCTTCGCAACTGGTCACCAGAGAGTGCCAGCGCACTGGACACCTCATCTGTCAAAAGGTTAGGAAGCTGACGACGAATAATGTGTGTTCACAAAAATTGCTGAACTCCTGTTTTGGGAAAACTATCATTGACATTGCAACCATCTTCTGTAATATTAACTCATGTGTATTTACTTTCATTAAACAACTAGGACACTGTCTCTTTTCAGTCATTATAATTAACAACAATCTATCAAAATCCTGATCAATGTGAATGGCTCTCTCTGGTAATAATGCATGCATGATGTACCCTACACCACTTTCCTAAACAAAAAATAAAAAAGGCATCTTGTTCACAATTAATCAAGAGACCTTATTATCCTTTTCTAATAATCCAACATCAAGAGTTACTGGAAATCCTATATGACTTTGTGGCTCAGAAGCCATTCTTAGTTTTAACTAATTTGGGTATGTTTACATTTTGCTCATGTGAAACAGTTATAGGCAGCAAAAGCGTGCAACACACCATTATTATATAGTTAATATATTGTCTACCTCGAATCTTCTGAGGTAATCACATATGAACCCAACTGAATTTTATATTGGATTCTTAAAAATTCTAAATCAAAGGATTCTATGCATTCTACGACCCAGCCTGATGTATATATGTTAAATCGATGCTATCAGATCATTTGTATCGATTCCACCCATCGATGGAGGTCTCTGTCAATCTGTTGTCTCCATTCTCAATGGTAAAGATGAAATTACCAAATTGTTTTCCACATCAATAAAGTTACACTTACTGAAATGTTTTGCATATAATGTTTAATATGATTAGTATTACTCATTGCTGACAGTGCAGAGGAAGTGCATTAACTAGTCACTCTGATGATCAAAGAAATAATCCCAATAGTTATGTAAATACATCCCAAGTCCTGCTCATACAATGTAATTTACTATTTTCTAATTGTGACCCCCTCCCCTTGAAATTCTGGAGTAAATCTGTCTTTGAATAAGTTATCTTTGCATGTCAGCGGTGGGTGAATCTCCTCTGGCTGATGAACCTGCAGGGTTCTGCACGAGTCAGATGGGAGGGACCTGGACGGACGACCCAGGTGGGTATTTTTAGTGTTGTTTGTGTTGGTGGTGTGATGTCCACACAGTTGAGTGCTCAGGTCGATGATGTTGCCCGTGCTGAGCAGAATCCAGTGTATTAGGGGATTCAGAGGAAGTTATGTGGGGTCGGAGTCCCATGGAGGGCCGGAGGGTGATGAGTGTCAGATAAGACCCCGGGCGTGGGAAATGGGGGATCTATATACTATTGAAGTGGAGGCTCTACCTCAGCTAGCAGTGAAGAGGAGGCTCTACTCTTCCTCGCTGGTGAAGTGGGGCTGTTCCCTTCCTTGGTGAAGGGTCTCTACCCACTTCCTTCGTGAAGGGGCTCTACTCCACTTCTTGGTGAAGGGGCTATACACTTCACCGTTGATGAAGTAGGTAGGGTCATCGATCCACCCTCTCTCCCTGCATGAATAAAATTTTTCTCTACGTCCACTCACAAAGCATTACAAACCTAGAGTTCATTCTCATAGTAAGACATACAAAGATATTTATGATATATGAGACATACACAAGTTAATGAATTACTGCTAATAGTATAAGCAAAATCTTAAGGTAAGACAATACATGATATTAAGGTATTTGTGAGATATTCGCATTTTATACATGATAAAACAATGTGTCTAACATCTCTTCTGAGGCGATATTCATACGTCTCATTTCCTTTGCAATTCTAGCAATCGAGATACATTATCTTGTTGCATACGTTTAAAATAGGATATCTCTCTCTCAAATTATTCCTTCATCCTGACAATGGCATTCTTGCAATTTGTATGAACTTTATTCACGTGTGGGTTAGTAGGACCTCTTACAATAAATACACACTGTTTCACAATTCACAGTCTGCAAAATACAAGACATCACTATCACCACTTTCACCACACCACCACAAACACATCACCGACAGTATCACCACCACCACCACCACTATCACCATCACCACCACTGATATCACCATTATCACCACTATCACAACCATCACCATTGTCACTACTATCACAACCATCACCATTATCACCACCGCCACTATCATCACTATCAACATCATAACTATTACTAACATCACTGACACTACCACTATCACCAGTGCTACTACAACCTCCACTCTATCACCAACACCATAATCAACACTTTCACCATCACCCATCCACTATGATCACCATCACCACATCCACTATCACCACCATCACCACATCCACTATCACCACCACCATCACCAAATCCACTATCACCACCACCAGCACCATATCCACTATCACCACCACCAGCACCATATCCACTATCACCACCACCAGCACCACATCCACTATCACCACCACCAGCACCACATCCACTATCACCACCACCAGCACCACATCCACTATCACCACCACCATCATCACTAATATCACCAATTCCACCATCACACCCAACAGCACTATCACCACCAACACCATTATCCCCACCACACACTGCTATCACCACCAACACCATTATCCCCACCACACACTGCTATCACCACCAACACCATTATCCCCACCACCCCTGCTATCACCACCATATTCGTCAACACTTTCACCACCACTATCACCACCGCCACAAACACTAACACCCACTATCATCACTAACACTATCACCACAATCACCGCTATAATTATACACTCACAATTGAATAAGATTGTTATCCCACCTGTGTTCGTCTTCATAATAACAAGTTGACGGGATTGTTGGTGAGTCAACTCTACGCTTGATAAATTAGACACGTGTGCAACACTTAGGTATCTTTAATGAGGAAACGTTTCGCCACACACTGGCTTCATCAGTCCATACAAAGAAAAATGGTGAAGAACAGGAGTAGTTTGAGGTAATCAGTCCTCAGCCTTGAGTTGGTTCTGTGAATGCGTTCAACGAATGAATCTATATTCGCTTTCAGAGGAGTATTATACTAATTGAATGAAAGTGCCTATTACCCATTTCAAAATATTCACCATAAGGTTTATATTGATATATTACATAACGCAATTTTACCAGTACATCTGAAAATGCCAGGACTACCTAACACCCTCCTGACAGATGACGTCATAGGCAGAACAAGATTTATCAGGTGAGTGACGTCACAGTGAAAGATATAAACACGCAGTTACCAAATTGCGTTCACAGAGAAAACGCAGGTACTAAGTCACCTGTCACTGTGACGTCACTTGCCTGATAAAACTTGTTCTGCCTATGACGTCTCTCTTTTCAGGTGTACTGGTGAAAATCGCGTTATGTAATATATCAATATAGACCTTATGGTGAATAATTTGAAATGGGTGATAGGCACTTTCATTCAATAGTATAATACGCCTCTGAAAGCGAATATAGATTCATTCGTTGAGACGATCTTGACTCACCAACAATCTCGTCAACTTGTTATTATGGAGATGAACACAGGTGGGATAGCGATATTATTCAGTTGAGTGTATAATTATAATGAATGATAGGTGCTAGGGGTAGATCACTACTTTAGAGGGCGGTGAAGTCTCTGTGAATGGTGAGGCTGGTGGGTGAGGTGTCATCACTAACCGTACCACGGTTAGTGCATCACTAACCATGCCACGGTTAGTGCATCACACCGTACCACGGGCGGGGATCGAACCGCCCGTGGTATGGTTTGTTGCAATCGTGTCATAACGGTTTCGTGAGTCGTGTATCACTACTTTTGGAGGCGATAAAATCTCATTGAAATATGAATCTTGGTGTTCTCTCCTTGTTCGGGGTTGAGAGATTCCTTAAAATTTAATACAAATTAGTGAATTTCCGTGGCCTGGTGGCTAAAGCGAAGGTCCGGGTTCGATTCCCAGCGAGGGTAGGAACACTGCGCGTGTTTCTTTACACAGGTTGTCTATGTTCACCCATCAGTAAAATGGGTACCTGGGTGTTAGTCGACTGGTGTGGGTCGCATCCTGGGATGAAACTGACCTAATTTGCCCGAAATGCTTTGCATAACAAGCGGGTTTCTGTATAGTAGTATGTCATTGATGTCAGCTAGGCCTGTATACCTTGTACATGTACTTGTAGAAATAAAGATTTTATTATTATATATTAAATGAATTTCTTTTTTTTGACAGGTGAGTAAACTTATAGATTAGGTAGAAATACTGGTGTGAAGAAGTGGCCAGAGAAGTCGAACAACTAACACAGAAAATGAATAATAAAACTGTAGTAAGCTTTATGGATGTTCAATGAACATTTATTGAGTAATGAACATTTATTGAGTAATGAACATTTATTGAGTAACGAACATTTATTGAGTAACGAACACTTTATAACGAACATTGAATAATGAACATATATTGAATAAAAACTACAAAGGAATAAGACTTTTATTATATTCCTTATTTGTAGAAAGTAATAAGCAGTGTTGATATACAGATGTATTGTGTTTGACAAAGAGGGGGGGGGGTAGGTGCCTTAATTTTTCCATGAATCTTATGCGTTATAATACTGCTAAATGAACATAATACAAAAATGTAAAATAGTGAGAGTAACTCGAGAAATTCCAAATTTTATGGAGTTTGACTCTGTAATATTACATAATGATTAAAACAATGATTTTTACTTTTTATGGTTTATTTCTTTTTTCTTTACTTTGTTTGACTTTTGATTATTTCTATTCATATAATAAGGGAATAAATTATCGTTGGAAGTGAGTGATAATGTAGAATTATTATTACCAGAGGATTAAACCAGGAGACGAAAGTTTGGTGTATGATTCCCCATACTTACCTTTGTATGGTATACTTTTGTGAGTATGATTCCCCATACTTACCTTTGTATGGTATACTTTTGTGAGTATGTT
>WNWK01029296.1:11544-24548 GCA_009830355.1 Cherax destructor | reverse complement strand
TCTGATATAATAATGGTTCTATTGTCTGTGCATTACATATAGCGTTAAGATTATCATTACTAGCAACTAAACCTTCATTATCACCATGACTTATCTGTCTGTTTTGCACCTGTACCATAGATTGAAGTCCTGGATTAGTATGAATATCGCAACTTAATAGCGCCACTATAAAAGCTGTGTGCCATTGTTTTGTTTTGGAGGTGTAGGGTTGCTAAACCTTGCGGCGATAGTGGCACTTACGTTTCTGGTATGATGGCCACTGTTGGGCTTTCACTTTCCAGGGACCTATAACCTCATTCACCTTTTCCAGACCCCATGACTGATTTCCTTCTTTCGAGAAATGCACAATAATGGTAAATATCATTATGGCAGCCTGAACCCCTCTGATGCCAGCCATGGTTACTCTTCACTCTTTATCATTTTACAATAAAAATTTGTTTTCTTTTCTTTACTTTTTATTAAAAAGAAACCACTGATCCTATCATACACCTAGCAATGCCTAGTATCACCATTGGTTACTAGTAAATTTTCTGTTATCACATACCCGCATTACCCCTCACTTGTCCCCTTCCTTCGTAAACTCCCATCACTCCTCACTTCATAGTCCGGCTTCCCGTATCACACTTCTAACTCATTTCCATCCTGGCAGTGTAAAAAGAAGTTTTTCAGAGGCGATGTCCGCACACAACCCAATCAATCCCATTTAGCGGGGCTAGTCGTTGTTGCTATTCCTCGTAGAGTTGATGTGTCAGCCATTTTTAAAAGCAGTGAGGGAAAAAAACGGCTACTGCCCCTGACAGATTCCTTGGAGTTTTGTCGTTAGATTTGGCGTTTTCTCCTATGTTTCCCTCCTAATGTACATTGGTCATTAATATGGAAGTCAGCTATTAAAAATATCCTTGGTTGGTTAACTATTCACTTCTTTCCCACATTTAGCACTGAGGGAGAACCGCTGGTATAGCCTGACAGTTTCCTGTAGTTTGTTTTGTAGATTTATCGGTTTCTCCTGTGTTTCCCTCCCATTAACACTGCTGCAGTTGACATGATGGTCAGGTACTGTCAGTATAATTAGAATGTCGCTTCGTAGTTGTACATCTGGCAGTAGCTGGTGATTGAATGTCAGTCAGCCATGTTTAAATGATCACTTCATTCCCTCACCTGGCACTGAGGGAAAAAAATCGACACTACACTACATTACAGACCTGTCGGTTTCCTTGTATTTTGTTGATTAGGTTTTCCCTTATGTTGACTTCACATTAACACTGTGCAGTTGATATGGGAGTCAGTTACTTCAGTGTAGTGGAAAACGTTGCTTGTCAGGATTGTACGTCTGGTAGCGGGTCTGGTATTTGAATGCCGATCTCCTCTTTTGGTCATAGTTGGTCCATTTCGCTGTAGTCACCATCAGTTTTCTTGTCACTGCAAGTTCCTTGTATGTTGTTGCAACAGTTCTTGCAAATAGGCCATTGCTGGAGTCTCAACGGCCCAGGGAATGGCAAAATATAGGAGCAGCCTTGTTGTTGCTGTCTGGTGCCTGCCAGGCACCCGCCAGCTGCTGTGTGGGGGAGTACCCTGGCTGGTGTGTGGGGAAGTACCCTGGCTGGTGTGTGGGGAAGTACCCTGGCTGGTGTGTGGGGAAGTACCCTGGCTGGTGTGTGGGGAAGTACCCTGGCTGGTGTGTGGGGAAGTACCCTGGCTGGTGTGTGGGAAGTACCCTGGCTGGTGTGTGGGGAAGTACCCTGGCTGGTGTGTGGGGAAGTACCCTGGCTGGTGTGTGGGGAAGTACCCTGGCTGGTGTGTGGGGAAGTACCCTGGCTGGTGTGTGGGGAAGTACCCTGGCTGGTGTGTGGGGAAGTACCCTGGCTGGTGTGTGGGGAAGTACCCTGGCTGGTGTGTGGGGGAGTACCCTGGCTGGTGTGTGGGGAAGTACCATGGCTGGTGTGTGGGGAAGTACCCTGGCTGGTGTGTGGGGAAGTACCCTGGCTGGTGTGTGGGGAAGTACCCTGACTGGTGTGTGAGGAAGTACTTTGGCTGGTGTGTGGGGAAGTACCCTGACTGGTGTGTGAAGTACCCTGGCTGGTGTGTGGGGAAGTACCCTGGCTGGTGTGTGGGGGAGTACCCTGGCTGGTGTGTGGGGGAGTACCCTGGCTGGTGTGTGGGGCAGGCTGGCTTTGTTTATGGACTGATGCTGCCCTCCAACCTTCATTATCTATGTCATATTTTTATTAATTTGGGCATCTTTATCATGCTGCTACGTTATTTATGTTATACCTAATATTATTCTGGAATAAATATGATAGGTAGATAACTTATTGATAGTAATAATAAGTTATTACTATTACATATACAATATTTTTGTGCGGTGAGCTCACACCTCCACACGCCATGGTGGTCTGTGAGTAACTGAGCTGAGAGAGACTGCGAGCCCGTTTCCCTCATAGCACCGCCTACCATTCAATACTCTACGTATATAATATCAGTTTTTATTAATTTGTGCATCTTTATCATGCTTCTACAATATTTATGTTATACCTAATATTATTCTGGAATAAATATGATAGGTAGATAACCTTTATTGATAGTAATAGTATTATTTTACAATACTTTATAGTGCCGTGAGCTAACATATCCTCACGCCATGATGGTCCATGAGCAACTGAGACACTGCTCCACTTCTCGCTCTCAGCCCAGCCCACCCTTCAATACCTATATGTCAGTTTTTATTAATTTATGTATCTTTATCATGCTTCTACATTATTTATGTTATACCTAATATTATCCTGGAATAAATATGATAGGTAGATATTATTTATTGATAGTAATAGTATAATTATACAATAACAAATCTAGAAGCAGTGCTTTGAAACTGGGTCTAGACCAGCTGATGATGTCTTACCGTCAGCTGTATAATGTACTGCAGGGTAAAAGAGCCCAGAGATCTATTACAGCATTTATGCACACTCCAATACAACCATTGACTTTAGTACCAGAACCTCTACCATCCACTTCTGCCGACAACAAACAACCATCCACCTCAGCCCAGTAGGGCCACAATATCCATATCCACTCTCTTCACAACCATCCACAAACATCATTACCCACAATTTAAGGTAAGAAATACTATTATTTCTATTGCATTTGTAGTCTTAAGCAGTAATATATCACAACAATGAACTACAATTACATATTCACCTTCAATTTTTGCAAGATTTGTTGGTCTAAAAAAAACTTGTTTGGCTTTTTGGGGACTCCCAGGAACGTAACCCTATTTTTCCCATAAGTTCTATTAATTATCTAACACAAAATTATCTAACATGACGTTTTCAGGAACGAAACTACTGTGCTAAATGACGGTCTACTGTAATTAAAAAAAGATGCACTGAAACTGGATATACTGTACCATAAAAACATTGCCAAGAAATGGGGAGAGTCTCAGCACTGAGGAGGCTTCTGATGGAGTGATGGCTAACTGGTGGTGCATCTTTGTCCTCTGGCCTTTGTACATGACCTGACCTTCAGTTGTGAGAGAGTAAGATGTTCCATTACCCTGCAAAGACAAAATATTATGTTTCAATAATAATAAGAAGTAATAATAATAATAATAATAATAATAATAATAATAATAATAATAATAATAATAATAATATAATAATTAATAAACTTATCCTCTACTGCATTTTGAAAAAAAAAAAAAGAAAGATAAACAGTGGTACCTCGGTTTTCGTCAATAATTCATTCCAGAATGCTGTTCGAGCGCCGTTACCGAACGAATTTGTTCCCATAAGGACAAATGTAAATTAGATTAGTCCGTTTCAGACCCCCAAAAATACACTTACAAAAGCACTTACAATAATACACTTACATAATTGTTCGAGTTGGGAGCTGTACGAAAACCGAGGTACCACTGTATTTTGTTTGCTCTTGTATTCACTTTATTCCTGCAATGGTTTTGAGTTAGGGTTCACAGCACAAAGATGTGATATGAGAGTGAGTGAATGAAAGGAAGAAAAAGGGAGAGAGGGTGGTAGGGAATACAAATAAGATAAGATTTTTTCGGATTTTTAACCCTGGAGAGTTAGCCACCCAGGATAACCCAAAAAAAGTCAGTGCGTCATCGAGGACTGTGTCTTATTTCCATTGGGGTCCTTAATCTTGTCCCCCAGGATGCGACCCACACCAGTCGACTAACAACCCAGGTACCTATTTTGCTGCTAGGTGAACATGACAACAGGTGTAAGGAAATACATCAAAATGTTTCCACCCGCCGGGAATCGAACCCGGGCCCTCCGTGTGTGAAGCGAGAGCTCTAGCCACAAGACCACCGGGCCACAAATACAAATTTTATTTCATTGCAAGTTTACATTGAGATTATGTAATTACAATAATAATTGCACTGCAACTCATTATTGTAATTATATAATCTCAATGTAAACTTGAAAGGAAATAAAAATTTGAAATAATGAGTTGCAGTGCAAAGAGAGCCACTATCATGCCATAGCATTATGGGCTGACTAAATTTAATGGCTTACAGACTACTTAATACGTAATAGTACAGAGAAATTGATCATAGTTTGTTTAAGTTGTACGTACATCTTTTTATTTATAGCAGACAGTAAGTTTACTCAAATTAACAATCAGGGGATATTACATTGGGAAAAGTTGAAAGTATATTGCAGGTTGTTTATTTTTTTTTTCAACAAGTCGGCCGTCTCCCACCGAGGCAGGGTGACCCAAAAAGAAAGAAAATCCCCAAAAAGAAAATACTTTCATCATCATTCAACACTTTCACCTCACTCATACATAATCACTGTCTTTGCAGAGACGCTCAGATACGACAGCTGAGAATAAGTCCCTCCCAACTGTCACTATCCCAGACCCCTCCTTTAAAGTGCAGGCATTGTACGTCCCATTTCCAGGACTCAAGTCCAACTAAATCAATTAAATGGTTTCCCTGAATCCCTTTAATAGTAAATCTTTCTTTCTTTCAACACGTCGGCCGTTTCCCACCGAAGCGGGGTGGCCGAAAAGGAAAAACGAAAGTTTCTCCTTTTACATTTAGTAATATCTACAGGAGAAGGGGTTACTAGCCCCTTGCTCCCGGCATTTTAGTCGCTTCTTACGACACGCATGGCTTACGGAGGAAGAATTCTGTTCCACTTCCCCATGGAAATAAGAGGAAATAAGAACAAGAACTAGTAAGAAAATAGAAGAAAACCCAGAGGGGTGTGTATATATATATGCTTGTACATGAATGTGTAGTGTGCATGTTTATGAGACAGAAAAAGACACCAGCAATCCTACCATCATGTAAAACAATTACAGGCTTTCGTTTTACACTCACTTGGCAGGACGGTAGTACCTCCCTGGGCGGCTGCTGTCTACCAACCTACTACCTAAATTAATAGTAAATATCAATAGTAAATACAGTGGACCCCCGGATTTCGTACTGCTCCCAACTCGAACAATTATGTAAGTGTATTTTTGTAAGTGGTTTTGTAAGTGTATTTTTGGGGGTCTAAAAGGACTAATCTAATTTACATTATTCCGTATGGGAACAAATTCGTTTGGTAACGGCACTCGAACAGCATTCTGGAACGAATTATTGACGAAATCCGGGGGTCCACTGTATTTAAATTATATTATGGGAATATAACATTGTGTGTTGATGAAAATAGTTTACAGTATGAGAATGCTACAATTGGGTGTAAGGCAGTATTGTTTTGGGCAGGTATTTATACTACCATGTAGTACTATAAGTAATGTATGAACTTTGAGTATTTAATTTTGAGGTTTTAAGATTTAGGTAATTGGGAGATTTTTTTGTAAAGTTAAGTACAGTGGTACCTCGAGTTACGATATTTTTTCGTTCGAGAATGCTGTTCAAGTGCCATTACAAAACGAATTTATCCCCATAAGGAATAATGTAAAATAGACTAGTCCTTTTACACCCCCAAAAATATACTTACAAAAGCATTTAAAAAAATAAACTTACATAAAAGGGCGATTTTGGGGACCATCGTAACTCGAGGTACCACTGTATTGAGTATTGAGTTTTTAGTTTTGGGTGAGTATGTGGTTTTTGAGAAGAGTCTTAAATTGATGTTCAGACCGGGTTACTTTAGTATTTACTGATAATGAATTCCAGATTTTGGGGCCCTTTATGTGCACAGAATTTTTACACAGTGTGATATGGACATGGGGTACATCAAAAAGTGATCTGTGTCTTGTGTTATGGTCGTGCGTCCTGTTAAGGTTGGTGAGGAGAAGTTTGAGTGGAGGGTTTATGTTTGAGTGTAGTGTTCTATGTATGTAGTAGGCACAATAATAATTATGGATGTTCTTTACGGTGAGTAGTTTTAGACTTTTGAATATTGGTGGAGTATGCTGTCTGGAGTGGGAATTTATCATTCTGACTGCAGCCTTTTGCTGGGTTATTAGTGGTCTTAGGTGATTAAATGTTGTTGATCCCCATGCACAAATTCCATAGTTGAGATAAGGGTAGATGAGTGAATGATACAGTGCAAGGAGTGCTGATTGTAATAATAATAATAATAATAATAATAATAATAATAATAATAATAAATATAATAATAATAATAATAATAATAATAATAATAATAATAATAATAATAATAATACTCCATGGGGAAGTGGAACAGAATTCTTCCTCCGTAAGCCATGCGTGTCTTAAGAGGCGACTAAAATGCTGGGAACAAGGGGCTAGTAACCCCTTCTCCTGTATATATTACTAAATGTAAAAGGAGAAACTTTCGTTTTCCCTTTTCGGCCACCCTGCTTCGGTGGGAAACGACCGACGTGTTGAAAGGAAGAAATAATAATAATAATAATAAATAATAATAATAATAATAATAATAATAATAATATTTTTATTTCATTGCAAGTTTACATCGAGATTTTGTAATTACAATCATGAACTGAAGTGCAAGAGAGCCACTATCAAGCCATGGCATTAAAGGCAGATTAATCTAATGGCTTATAGACTACTTAATACTAGAGAAATTGATTGAGTTTGTTTTAGTTAAACATTAGCTTATAACAGTTAATAAATTTACTCAAATTACAATCTGAGGATATTACATTGTGACAAGTGTTTTGTAGGATGGTTACATCAATAGTAAATATTGAAATTATATTATAGGAAAATAACAGTGAGCATTGTTGAAAGTAATTTACAGTATGTATGAGTATTTAGTTTAGGGTGAGTAGGTGGAACATACATATCTTTGATAGTATGCCTACTGTTTTAGAGACTTTCTTGGAAATTTGTTGTTTATGTGTCTGGAATTTGAGGTTACTGTCAAGGTGGATTCCTACGAATTTTCCCTCTGTGAGTCTTGTGATGGGTGAACCGTTTAGCTTTATGTTAAGTGGAATATTTGTAGCTCTGTTTCCAAACTGAATGAAATAGGTTGTCAGTATTGAGAGTAAGCTTATTAGTCATCATCCAAGTAGATATTTTCTGCAATTCAGTATTAACAGCATTGGCCAGTATGACTGGGTTTGGGTGAGAGAAGACGTATGTAGTGTCATCTGTAAATAATATGGGTTTGAGTAGTTGTGATGCATTCGGTAGGTCATTGATGTAAATGAGGAAGAGGAGAGGGCCAAGGACACTTCCTTGAGGAATCCCGACTGTAATTGGTTGTGTGGAAGAGTTAGCTCCATTTGTGTACACATATTGGCTTCTGTTACTAAGGTATGACTTTAGGTAGTTGAGGGAGTGCCCTCTTACACCATAGTGTGTTAATTTAATGTGCAGCAAATCATGGGTGACTGTATCAAAAGCTTTACGTAAATCAATGAAGATTCCCAGCGGGACTTCTTTCTTCTCGAGAGCAGTGTATATTAGTTCTAGCATGTGTATAATAGCACCATTTGTGCTTTTTTTAGTCCTGAATCCAAACTGACAGGGGTTGAGTATGTTGTGCGAGACGTGATAGGAATAGGTCTGCCTACGAATTAATTTTTCAAAGATTTTAGAGAGCAGAGGTAACTTAGATATTGGTCTATAGTTATTCAAGAGATGGAGGTAGGGAATGATAGATAGAGAGGGAGGTCCAGAAATGAGAGAGGGAGGCTCAGAAATGAGAGAGGGAGGTTTAAAAATGAGAGGAGGCTCAGATATGAGAGAGGGAGGCTCAGAAATGAGAGAGAGATGCTCAGAAATGAGAGAAGAAGGCTCAGAAATGAGAGAGGGAGGCTCAGAAATGAGAGAGGGAGGTTCAGAAATGAGAGAGGGAGGCTCAGAAATGAGAGAGGTTCAAAAATGAGAGAAAGGTTCAGAAATTAGTGAGGGAGGTTCAGAAATGAGGGAGGGAGGTTCAGAAATGAGGGAGGGAGGTTCAGAAATGAGAAAGGAGGTTCAGAAATAAGACAGGAATAATGGGAAGGAGGGGAGAATGAGGGAAGGGAAGAGACAGGGATTTAACCCTTTCAGGGTCAGTGCCGTACTAGTACGTTTTACATGCCAGGGTCGGTGCCGTACTAGTACGCGTAAATTCTGGCGGCCTCAAATTAAGCTAGAAACGGCTTGTAGGCCTACATATGAAAGAATGGGTCTGTGTGGTCAGCGTGCGCAGTATAAAAAAAATTCCTGTAGCACACACTGCATAATGAGAAAACAAAACTGACTTTTTTTCATTTAAAACAGCGACTTTGCAGTCTATTTTTATATGGTATTTATTGATGTACAGTAGAACATCATTTAGCACGAGATTATGTTGCACGTTACCGGTATTGCACGATTTAAGATTTGCGACACATTATCATCTTACACGACATAAAGATGATATTACACGGTTCGGCAGGAGGGGAAAAATTTTGAGCGCATGGTTATTTACTGCCTAAAAATCCTCATGCTTTGAGGAAAAGGGAATTTGTTGTTTTTCCTTCCTGCAAACTAAGTTTATTCAGATACATGGGGCCAGGAGCTGAGTCTCGACCCCTGCAACCACACTTAGGTGAGTACAGTTACATACATTATCATACATAGCAGCATATGTGTAGAGAACCTAGGATAACCCAAGTCAGTCAATGGAAATACTGTCACTGACTTTTTTTGGTTATCCTAGATTCTCTACACATATGCTGCTATGTATGATAATCTTCGTAACTGTATCTGTGTATACCTGAATAAACTTACAGTTTGTGGGAAGGAAAAACAAATAACCATTCTCACAAGCAGTCTTGTTACTACTATTGTTGTTGTGGTTCAGCAGACACCACCCGCCTTATCCACCCACCACGGACCCCACCATCCCAGCATTCGTACGTATTTCATACGCGTCAAGAAGTCCTGGCTACAAGCCAGCTGTGTTTGTGAAGAATAAAATAAGAGTGAATTGTGTTTTGATCTTGAATTAACGAAGAAAACAAAGATATTAGACAAGACATAACCCGTGGCCGTAATGAAGTGTTACTTTTTACACATAAAAAGATGTAAACATAAGTTTGTGTGACTGACTGACTTGACTGACTGACTTGACTGACTGAATGACTGACTGACTGACTTGACTGACTGAATGACTGACTGACTAACTTGACTGACTGAATGACTTGACTGACTGAATGACTTGACTGACTGACTGACTGAATGACTTGACTGACTGACTGAATGACTTGACTGACTGACTGACTGAATGACTTGACTGACTTACTGAATGACTTGACTGACTTACTGAATGACTTGACTGACTTACTGAATGACTTGACTGACTTACTGAATGACTTGACTGACTTACTGAATGACTTGACTGACTTACTGAATGACTTGACTGACTTACTGAATGACTTGACTGACTTACTGAATGACTTGACTGACTTACTGAATGACTTGACTGACTTACTGAATGACTTGACTGACTTACTGAATGGCTTGACTGACTTAATGAATGGCTTGACTGACTTAATGAATGGCTTGACTGACTTACTGAATGGCTTGACTGACTTACTGAATGGCTTGACTGACTTAAAGTTAGACACTCAGTTCAACCATCGACTTCAGTTCAAGAACTTCTACAATCCACCTCAGCCCAGTAGGGCCACAGCATAACTCTCCACTCTCTTCACAATCATCCACAAACACCAGCACCCACAATTTAAGGTAAATACTATTATTTCTATTACATTTGTAGTCTTAAGCAGTAAAAACAACATAATACATCACGATAATGAACTACAATTACATATTCACTTTTATTTTTGTAAGATCTGTTGGTCTAAAAACAACTTGTTTGGCTTTTTGGGGACTCTCAGGAACGTAACCCTATTTTTCCCATTAGTTCTTTTAATTATTTAACACGAAATTATCTAACACGACTTTTTCAGGAACGTAACTATCGTGCTAAATGACGTTCTACTGTATTCTCGTTTTCTTGTTCTCATTTGATAGAATGGAAGATATATTACAGAAATAGAGATGATTTTGATTGGTTTGACAATGATAAGTACCTTGAAATTGAGCTCAAAGTAGCGAAAATGTTCGATTTTTGCCGATGTTCAAGAGTAAACAAATCACACCATGCGTCCAATACACATCAACTGGCGAGTCTAATATTCTTGCACAAGAGCTCTGATATTATTTATACCATTTTTACAATGATGCAGTTGTATACATAACAGTAAATCTTCTATTTTTCGTGAGAATAAAAATTAAAAATGGAAAGCATAGGTAATGCAAGAGGGGCCTGGAGATGTGACTAATGAACAGAGAAGATGTTATTTTAGTGCCAGGAATGTCTGCCTTGTTTATTCTGGACCCCATTTTGAAACTGGCATCGTTTGAAATTTGTGTGAAATTGGCCAAATTGCCATTTTCTCACCATTATTTTGGGTAGTTCGAATTGGTAAATGGGCGGTTTCTTGTACTCAATCGATAGAAGAAATGGAGTTCTAGTGGACTGGAACATTGGAAATGGCCAAAAATAGGGCTCAAAGTGGGCGAAATCACCAATGCGTAAATATCGTCGAGACCGATAACTTCGCAAGAGCATAATTCCGTAAGTTTTCCATCAAATTTCTTACTTTTGGTGTCGTTATGATCGGAAAAAGATTCTCTATCATTTCATGAGAAAAAATAAAAAAAAATTCCAAAAAAAGTTTGACCCTGAGAACGAGTTTGGGAGAGGGCCTGTCAACCCCCAAAGGGTTAATACATACTCTACATTGTTTCCATACATGTCTCTGCATAATATTCGCACCACACACTGACCTCAAACCTGACATCTCCACTGCTTTCAGCTTCCATTTTGCTGCAATGTTTAAAGTTCATACCTCACAACCATAAAAAAAATTATCTGTACCATTATACTCTAGTACATTTTCCTTTTACTGCCTCCATAGATAAATATTTTTTTCCCACACAAGTTCCAAAACACCACCTACCCTTTTCTCTTGTCTATTCTACGGCTCACCTCATCTTTCACTGATTCATTTGCAGATGTGGCCACTCCCAAATATCTGAATATACTCACTTTCTTCATACTGCCTCTCTCAAATTTGCTGCCCAGTCTTTCATTTTCTACACTTTTTTGTTGCTCTCATCACTTTCCTATTGTCTAAGTTCACTTTTAATTTCTTTCTTTTATATACCCTATCAAATTTCTCCACCAACCTTTGCAACTTTTCTTCAGAATCCATGAAAAGAACTGTCACTGGCAATTAGCAACTGCAACAACTCCTACCTTGAATCATATTCATTACCTTTTAATTTCACACTTCTCCCTAAAATCTTAACATTCACCTTTTTTTTTTTTTTTTTTTTTACTACTCATCTAAAAATCTATAAAACAACCATGATGACACCACATATTCCTGTTTAATGCCTACATTTACTGGGAAATAGTTCTTCCCTCTCTACTACATACGTATCTTAATTTAGCCTGAACCTCACTATCCCCATTAAGAGTCCTGACTGCTTTTAGTAACCAACCACCTATTCCATACATATACAACATCTTTCTTAGTTACCCTATCATATACCTTTTATAAATCCATAAATCCAATAAACAGTTCTTTACTTTCATCTGGGCATTATTCACTTAAATGTTTCTATGTAAACACTTGGTTTCTACACTAAAAACTATGCACAATAGATCCCCTACTTATGATGCTAATGCATTCCTGACAATCACTTGTTACTCTGGTGTTTGGAACCTATCACCTATTTTCCCATGGACACCCACATTATGATTCAAGATGCATTCTCCTATTATAATATGGTATTTTATATTTCATTTAATATTCTAAGCAAAATTAAAAACAATGTACAAAACTCAGAGGAGTCCCTTTTCTCTTCCCTTTCCTCTCCTATCCCCCTTCTATTCCCTCACATCCAACACAACACTTCATGGGCAACAGCAAAGAGGCTGCCTCCCTTACTCACACTCGCATGCTTCTGATGCAATACTGCACGGGCAGCAGCAATGAGACTGCTTTCATTAATCTCGCTCTTGCATTCCTTTACCCTCACTCTCATATCACATCTGGAACAACACTGCACTGGCAGTAGCAATGAGACTACCTCCCTTACTCACTCTCTCTCACATGCTTCTGACACAAAACTGCACAAGAAGCAGCAGCAACAATAAAACTGCCTTACTCCCTACCTCTGTCTCTCACATCACTTCTGGCACACACTTCTATACAAGTAGCAGTAACAAGACTACCTCCCATCCTCCTACTCTCCCTTACATTACATCTGACAAAATACTGCACAGAAACAGCAGTAAGACTGACTGACTGACTGACTGACTGACTGACTGCCTGCCTGACTGCCTGCCTGCCTGCCTGCCTGCCTGCCTGCCTGACTGCCTGACTGCCTGACTGCCTGCCTGCCTGCCTGCCTGCCTGCCTGCCTGCCTGACTGCCTGACTGACTGCCTGACTGACTGCCTGACTGACTGCCTGACTGCCTGACTGCCTGACTGCCTGCCTGCCTGCCTGCCTGCCTGCCTCCCTCCCTCCCTCCCTCCCCTCCCTCCCTCC
>WNWK01029296.1:0-11444 GCA_009830355.1 Cherax destructor | reverse complement strand
CCTGTGTTTTTGCCCGTGGATGACTGTTTATTTTTGGGTCACTTGTTGTAGACTGGTCATTCTGTGTGTTATACTTTACCCCTTTCCTATCTTCCCAAGTTCTATATATACCGGGAGACTATTCAATAGTTCCTCTTTTTTTCATGCTTATTGTTTATTAGCCTCCTGAGTGCTTTCCTGATATCTGTCCATAGTTCCACATCCTTGTTGCAGATCCAGAAACACCTTTCTAGACGGATGTCACTTCTGTTACTGTGTTAATTTTTGAACATGTGACATGATGTTTTGAAAAGCAAAGGTTGCATGTGATTCTGGATTTCTTCCCAAGAGCCTTTTCACAAGTCCCACAGATATACTGTACTGCCATCCTGCCTGTATCCTATTAGTATATGTGGGATGTACTGATTATGGAGACTTACTACACCTTATATTATATTATTGTTATAATATGTATTTATTTCTGTTTGCTCACTGTATAACTCTTTCTATATTTATTCCTCTCTGATCAGTCCTATATACATTTTAATGTATTATTCTCACTGAGATCCCCACACTGGTCTAGACAGGATATTGTGGTATGGTGTATATGGTGTTTTTATGGGTGTGTATGGTAGGCCTCCGTGGCTGACTTCAGCACTGCCAGGCGTATCACTGTGTATGATAACTGTGTAAAGTGTGTGTAAAGGTAGAAAGTTGAAAGTGAACATAAATAAGAGTAAGGTGATGAGGGTATCAAACGATTTAAATAAAGAAAAATTGGATATCACATTGGAGAGGGGGATTATGGAAGAAGTGAATGTTTTCAGATATTTGGGAGTTGACTTGTCAGCGGATGGGTTTATGAAGGATGAGGTTAACCATAGAATTGATGAAGAAAACAAAGGCGAGTGGTGCGTTGAGTTATCTGTGGAGACAAAAAACGTTATCCATGGAGGCAAAGAAGGGAATGTCTGAAAGTATAGTGGTACTAACACTCTTATATGGGTGTGAAGCATGGGTTGCAAATGCTGCAGCGAGGAGGTGGCTGGAGGCAGTGGAGATGTCCTGTCTAAGGGCAATGTGTGGTGTAAATATTATGCAGAAAATTTGGAGTGTGGAAATTAGGAGGAGGTGTGGAGTTATTTATTTTATTTTTTATTAACACATCGGCCGATTCCCACCAAGGCAGGGTGGCCCGAAAAAGAAAAACTTTCATCATCATTCACTCTATCACTGTCTTGCCAGAAGGGTGCTTTACACTACAGTTATAAAACTGCAACATTTACACCCCTCCTTCAGAGTGCCGGCACTGTACTTCCCATCTCCAGAACTCAAGTCCGGCCTGCCGGTTTCCTGAATCCCTTCATAAATGTTACTTTGCTCACACTCCAACAGCACGTCAAGTATTAAAACCATATGCCTCCATTCACTCCTATCAAATACGCTCACACATGCTTGCTGGAAATCCAAGCCCTCGCACACAAAACTTCCTTTACCCCCCCCTCCAACCTTTCCTAGGCCGACCCCTACCCCGCCTTCCCTCCACTACAGATCCATACACTCTCGAAGTCACTCTGTCTCGTTCCATTCTCTCTACATGTCCAAACCACCTCAACAACCCTCCTCAGCTCTCTGGACAATCGTTTTGGTAATCCCGCACCTCCTCCTAATTTCCAAACTCCGAATTCTCTGCATTATATTCACACCACACATTGACCTCAGACATGACATCTCCACTGCCTCCAGCCTTCTCCTCGTTGCAACATTCATCACCCATGCTTCACACCCATATAAGAGCGTTGGTATAACTATACTTTCATACATTCCCTCTTTACTTCCATGGACAAGGTTCTTTGTCTCCACAGACTCCGAAGTGCTCCACTCACCCTTTTCCCTCATCAATTCTATGATTCACCTCATCCTTCATAGACCCATCCGCCGACATGTCCACTCCCAAATATCTGAATACATTCACCTCCTCCATACTCTCTCCCTCCAATCTGATATCCAATCTTTCGTCACCTATTCTTTTTGTTATCCTCATCACCTTACTCTTTCCTATATTCACTTTCAATTTTCTTCTTTACACACCCTACCAAATTCATCCACCAACCTCTGCAGTTTCTCTTCAGAATCTCCCAAAAGCACAGTGTCATCAGCAAAAGCAACTGTGACAACTCCCACTTTGTATTTGCTTCTTTATCTTTTAGCCCAACACCTCTTGCCAAGACCCTCGCATTCACTTCTCTTACAACCCCATCTATAAATATATTGAACAACCACGGTGACATCACACATCCTTGTCTAAGGCCCACTTTTACTGGGAAATAGTCCCCTTCCCTCCTACACACTCTAACCTGAGCCTCACTATCCTCATAAAAACTCTTCACTGCCTTCAGTAACCTTCCTCCTATTCCATACACCTGCAACATCTGCCACATTGCCCCCCTATCCACCCTATCATACGCCTTTTCCAAATCCATAAATGCCACAAAAACATCTTTACCCTTATCCAAATACTGTTCACCTATATGTTTCACTGTAAACACTTGGTCTACACACCCCTACCTTTCCTAAAGCCCCCTTGTTCATCTGCTATCCTGCTTTCTGTTTTACTCTTAATTCTTTCAATAATAACTCTACCATACACTTTACCAGGTACACTCAACAGACTTATTCCCCTATAATTTTTGCACTCTCTTTTGTCCCCTTTGCCTTTATACAAAGGAACAATACACGCTCTCTGCCAATCCCTAGGTACCTTACCCTCTTCCATACATTTATTAAATAATAGCACCAACCACTCCAAAATTATATCCCCACCTGCTTTTAACATTTCTATCTTTATCCCATCAATCCCAGCTGCCTTACCCCTTTCATTCTACCCACTGCCTCACGAATTTCCCCCTACACCCACAACTGGCTCTTCCACACTCCTACAAGATGTTATTCCTCCTTGCCCTACACACGAAATCACAGCTTCCCTGTCTTCATCAACATTTAACAAATCCTCAAAATATTCTCTCCATCTTCCCGATACCTCTAACTCTCCATTTAATAACTCTCCTCTCCTATTTTTAACTGTCAAATCCATTTGTTCTCTAGGCTTCCTCAACTTATTAATCTCATTCCAAAACTTTTTCTTATTTTCAACAAAATTTGCTGATAACATCTCACCCACTCTCTCATCTGCTCTCTTTTTACATTGCTTCACCACTCTTTAACTCTCTTTTTCTCTCCATATACTCTTCCCTCCTTGCATCACTTCTACTTTGTAAAAACCTCTCATATGCTAACTTTTTCTCCCTTACTACTCTCTTTACATCATCATTCCACCAATCGCTCCTCTTCCCTCCCGCACCCACTCGCCTGTAACCACAAACTTCTGCTGAACACTCTAACACTACATTTTTAAATCTACCCCATACATTTTCGACCCCATTGCCTACACTCTCACTAGCCCATCTATCCTCCAATAGTTGTTTATATCTTACCCTAACTGCCTCCTCTTTTAGTTTATAAACCTTCACCTCTCTTTTACTTACTGATTCTATTTTCCTTGTATCCCATCTACCTTTTACTCCCACTGTAGCTATAACTAAAAAGTGATCTGATATATCTGTAGCCCTCTATAAACATGTACATCCTGAAGTCTACTCAACAGTCTTTTATCTATCAATACATAGTCCAACAAACTACTGTCATTACGCCCTACATCATATCTTGTATACTTATTTATCCTCTTTTTCTTAAAATATGTATTACCTATAACTAAACCCTTTCTATACAAAGTTCAATCAAAGGGCTCCCATTATCATTTACACCTGGCACCCCAAACTTACCTACTACACCCTCTCTGCATGTTTCTCCCACTTTAGCATTTAGGTCCCCTACCACAATTACTCTCTCATTTGGTTCAAAAGTTCCTATACATTCGCTTAACATCTCCCAAAATCTCTCTCTCTCCTCTCACTCCTCTCTTCTCCAGGTGCATACACGCTTATTATGACCCACTTTTCGCATCCGACCCTTATTTTAATCCACATAATCCTTGAATTTACACATTTATATTCCCTCTTTTCCTTCCATAACTGATCCTTCAACATTATTGCTACCCCTTCCTTAGCTCTAACTCTCTCAGATACTCCTGACTTAATCCCATTTATTTCTCCCCACTGAAACTCGCCTACCCCTTCAGCTTTGTTTCGCTTAGGCCAGGACATCCAACTTCTTTTCATTCATAACATCGGCAATCATCTCTTTCTTATCATCCGCACTACATCCACGCACATTCAGACAACCCAATTTTATAAAGTTTTTCTTCTTCTCGTTTTTAGTAGATTTGTACAGGAGAAGGGGTTACTAGCCCATTGCTCCCGGCATCTTAGTCGCCTCATACGACACGCATGGCTTACGGAGGAAAGATTCTTTTCCACTTCCCCATGGACAATAGAGAAAATAAAAGGAACAAGAGCTATTAAGAAAAAGAAGAAAACCTAGATGTGTGTATGTATATATATGCATGTGTATGCCAGTGTAGTGTGACCTAAAGTGTAAGTAGAAGTAGCTAGATATACCTGTTATCCAGCGTGTTTATGAGACAGAAAAAGACACCAGCAATCCTACCATCATGTAAAACAGTTTCAGGTTTCTGTTTCACAGTCACCTGGCAGGACGGTAGTACCTCCCTGGGTGGTTGCTGTCTACCAACCTACTACCTATAAATGGGTGTGGAGTTACTAAAAGTATTAGTCAGAGGGTTGAAGAGGGGTTGTTAAGCTGGTCTGGTCATTTAGAGAGAATGGATCAAAGTAGAATGACTTGGAGAGCGTATAAATCTGTAGGGGAAGGAAAGCAGGGTAGGGGTCATCCTTGAAAAGGTTGGAGGGAGGGGGTAAAGGAGGTTTAGTGGGCGAGGGGCTTGGATTTCCAGCAAGCATGTGTGAGCGTGTTAGATAGGAGTGAATGGAGACGAATGGTTTTTGGGACCTGACGAGCTGTTGGAGTGTGAGTAGGGTAACATTTTGTGAAGGAATTCAGGGAAACCAGTTAATTGATTTAGTTGGACTTGAGTCCTGGAAATGGGAAGTACAATGCCTGCACTTTAGAGGAGGGGTCTGGGATAGTGACAGCTGGAGGGACTTATTCTCAGCTGTTGTATCTGAGCGCCTCTGCAAAGACAGTGATTATGTATGAGTGAGGTGAAAGTGTTGAATGATGATGAAAGTATTTTCTTTTTGAGGATTTTCTTTCTTTTTGGGTCACTCTGCCTCGGTGGGAGACGGCCGACTTATTGAAAAAAAAAAAATAACTGTGCTTATGTGTACCTGTGAGATAGACACAGTGATAGAGATAGAGACAGACAGAGATAGAGACAGCCAAAGTCAATCAATCAGCCAGCCATCCAGCCAGCCGACCTGCCAAACACATATTACCACATGTTCCAGAATCGTTTCTCTCTACTTAGGGCATAGGTTATAGGACATTCTGGCAGGATGACACTACTAGTGGTATCATAACTGAAAGGATGTGGCACAAAAGTTGCACATGCGTTATTATCGAGGTTTTTTATATTTCCACTACTTGTGGCCACATCCATCTCAAAGCCACTAAACTCAGGGTCAACATTACTTTCCTCTTAAAAGGGAAGTGTTAATACGACATGGCATCAGTAAATCCCTGGTGTCTGCCACACTGTTTGCTCTAGCTGGTGCTCAATTGAACTGCTGCTCCCACAAAGTACTAAGTGGTCCCAGATTTTTTTAATATTGTGCAGACTGAGTGTTAAGACCCATTCTATACTGACAAGGCATCTCAGACCAATTGTGCTAAATTTGGAGACAGGAAAAATAAAACATTGATCTACATTTGGAGCGCTAGCAGAAAGAACATAGATCAACGTTTGGACAGTTAATGAGTTTATCAATCTTTAACAAACATATATGAGCCCACCACACAGGGATAAAATGAACAAACAGAAAAAGTTTTGTATAAACAGCTCAAATAAAATTGTAGTTATTAAATTTATAGCTTTTAACCACTCTGTTAAATAAATATGAAACCTCCACACATACACATAATGAACACATGCAAAATATGAATGCATTTGCTGAAAAAATAGCAAAGAATTATTTATTTTACTGAAGAATATCTCTGAATATTTGCAGTGATTGTATCTGTAGATTGGCATTCATAAGCAAACAATTGTTTCATAAGTATCCCAATCATAAGTGCTGAAAGATCATAAGTCAGGGACCTAATGCAGATAAAATGAAAAAGGCTCAGACACATTCTTGAGAATGATTCAAAGATCTTAAATAAAAAGTTACAAAGAAAACTGAAAATGTCCATGTTGGCTGATAGGAAGAGAAATGGAGACATGAAAACCATTCACAATTAATTTACAAAGATGAAACAATACAACATTTTAGTCTATTCATGACCACTATTTTGTTGTGTGTAAAAGGAAAAGAAAAACCCAAAAGTCACATCAGGCAGAAAACAGCTAAAGTCATGTAAAGCCCCAAGTGTTCTAAAGATTAAAGCATTTGACAGTGTACTGGGAAAGGTGAGCATCTACACAAACACAGCTGGGGCTAAGATTCATGTCAGAGGTGTTGGATATTAACCCTTAAACGGTCCACACGAATATTTACGTTAGCACTGCTACTGCCCCGACCTTGATTTTCCCAATAAGAAAGCATGTAAAAAAACGTTTATATACGTTTGGGGCAGTAGCAGTACTAACGTAAATATACGTGTGGACCGTTTAAGGGTTAATATTAGGCTAAAGAGATAGCTACAGCAACTTTGGAAGATAAGCAGCTCATTGAAATTGGAATGGTCAGTAACTTGTGTTGTCAGTGCCAACAAGGTAGCCCATAAAATCATCTAGAGTCATCTCCAATCTGTGAAGAAAAATAACACTCCTCACTGAAATATGATATCCTGCTTTCACTGATCTATTCAGTATAAAGATTATATATCTATATATTTAACAGTATAGTATTGTACTATACTTCCAATTAACATTTACTGTATAATATAAATGTTTACAGTTATTTATTATGACCTAACATTAACTTAGAGATTCTGTATAACATACCTTCCTTATACCAATGCTGATATTTTTAAGTTCAGTTGTGATGGACAAACTGAAGTGTCCATCCTCCCAGTATATAGCATCAACAGTCACTTGTCGGCCATCTATGTAGTGGAGCAAGATCTTCAGAGGTATAGAATCAATAGTTCCTTTCACGTGAAGCTTTAGTTCTTTCCCAGTAAAAATTCCCTAGATAAAAAAAATGTAAATAAAATGTATACAGTACAGAACATATGCAAGAAAGGTGACCTCAAACAGATGATTTGCATTTCCTAAGGTATACTGAAAGGGCCATTTCTTAAATATGAATAATATAAATCAAAATTACTCTTAGTAATTAAAAGCAGCAAGGGTGAGTTTCTTTTGTGATGATCAGCAATATATGTATTTCTGTTATAATGTAATTAAAAAATACTAAAAGCTTAGAAACATAACTTAAGATATTACTAACATATGATAAAGAAACTCCTGTGTCTCATGAGGTAAAGAAAGTTATAGGGAGATCACACTGAAAACTAGTACAGTATTAAAAAGAAAATATTGATGGATGAATTTATATGATGCAAAAATAATGATAAAAATGGTAGAAAAAATTTTCTTGTACGAATCAATGTATTTATCCACCAACATTTACTTCCATAATACTAGTATTAATTATACACAGGTTCATTTTGTATTTAGTTTTTTCCTGTCATGATTTTCATTCCTGTATTGAATGTATATTCATTGGTTTTTACCATATTTCTTCCCATTTTTACTATACGTACAAGCCCATCTTTTGTAATACTTTATACCACATACTCACATCTAAGGTATAAACTTGGCTGGTACCAAGGGGGCCTGCATAATCTAGTCTTAGACGACCCTCCACTTTTGGAGCATCAACCAAAACTTTTCCATTGCAGCTAAAGATAACTTGCTTATCTTTCTCTACAATCATCACATGAGAAACCTGTAATGAAAATAGCCATGGGATGCAGAGTAATATAATTGGGGATTTACAATCCATAAACAATAATAATAAACATACCTAGGTGAGAAGCTATATACAGTGGACCCCCGAGTTTCGTACACCCCGGAAATCGTACAATTATGTAAGTATAATATTGTAAGTGCTTATGGAAGTGTATTTTTGGGGGTCTGAAATAGACTAACCTATGTGACATTTTTCCTTAAGGGAGTAAATTCGTTCGGTAATGGCGCTTGAGCAGACTTCAGGAGTGAAGTTCTTACGAAACTCGGGGGTCCACTGTACTACAGTGGACCCTCGGTTAACGAAAAAAATTCATTGCAGAAGCCTGCTCAAGTGCCATTACCGAACGAATTTACGTCCTTAAGAAATAATGTCATGTAGGTTAGTCTATTTCAGACCCCCAAAACTACACTTCCACAAGAACTTACAAAATTATACTTACATAATTGCACGATTTCCGGGGTATTCGTTAACCGAGGGTCCACTGTATATTAAAAAAAATTAATATGTACATAAGGGGTTTTCTCCAAGTGAGATATATACAGAGAAAGATCACGGTCAGCAGGATTCAAAACCATGTCAGGGGAGGCTGGCAAGGTTCCCCAAGTGATGTTCTAAACTACTCAGCCACAGATGCCTCAAAAACTGGGCAGCCTTGTTTACAAGCCATGTTTCTTCCCAGCCTGGGCACGCCAGTGTCACTATCTCATGAATCAGCATTCTTCTCCTTGTACATATATTCCTCTCCACTGTAACTGCCAAAATCACTCCAATCACTATTCACTTCAAGGGTAAAAGCCACTGGCATCTACTTTGTGTGAAACATACTTCTTTATTTCAACAAATCGGCCGTTTCCCACCAAGGCGGGGTGGGGTGGCCCAAAGAGAAAAACAAAAGCTTCTCTTTTTAACTTTAGTAATGTATACAGGAGAAGGGGTTACTAGCCCCTTGCTCACGGCATGTTAGTCGACTCTTACGACACGCATGGCTTACGGAGGAAGAATTCTGTTCCACTTCCCCATAGGAGATAAGAGGAAATAAGAACAAGAACTAGTAAGAAAATAGAAGAAAACCCAGAGGAGTGTGTATATATATGCTTGTACATGAATGTGTAGTGTGACCTAAGTGTAAGTAGAAGTAACAAGACATACCTGAAATCTTGCATGTTTATAAGACAGAAAAAAGACACCAGCAATCCTACCATCATGTAAAACAATTACAGGCTTTCGCTTTACACTCGCTTGGCAGGACGGTAGTACCTCCCTGGGCGGTTGCTGTCTACCAACCTACTACCTAGGATGAAACATACTTAAGTACGTTTATTTAATAAGAAAATTTTTCATTTAGGTTTTGGACATGCATACAATATTTTTACATTGATCTTGATGGCACACACATGTTATGGACACATAAAAAGTACATTATGCAAATTTAACGTTGGATAACCCATGTAAGTCAAACACTGTAAACATGTTTGAGGGACTAAACTTCATTACATCCAACTAGGAACAGGACAACATGAACCCTCTCCACACACATTTAGATCAGCAACAAACAACACCTACAATGTAAACTGTCAAAAACTTTATTAATACTGATGATTTAAGAATGCAAAACCGAACTTCTTTGGCTTTTTATGGGGTGTAATGGAGCAAAACCAAATTTTACCCGTAAGCAGTTCACTCCACCCATCACATTTTCACCTATATCTCCATTTTTCTGAAGAATAACTTGCACTAAAGGGAGGGAGTAGCTGTTTACTGTATTTTGATTTTGATTCTGAAGAAAAGGAAGGTGCATGGGAAAAGATGCACCAGCAAATTCATAAATTTCTGGAAAAAGGACACATATTTTTTTTTGCATGATGGTAAACTGTGTATGAGTGAATGGGAGATTGAATGAAAGCTTTGCATCTAATGCATGATTGAAAGAGTTGCTAAATTTGCTATGCATACACACACCATAGAAATGACTATCCTCTCCTGCCTATTGTGGAGCACTGAAGAGAGAGGACATGATAACCTAATGCCTGAGACACGAGGCATGAATGCTGAAATGTCTTTCAGGTTTGCAATCCTTTCATATGTACCTCACCAGTAGATTTGGTTTTAAAATTTTACATTCATATGATTTCAGATTTTTGCTTTATTTTCCATAAACATATATTAGGTTGTTTACCATATTTATAGATGGGGTTGTATAAGAAGTAAATGCAGCGGCAGCGGCATCCAAGCTCTGTACTTTACTCAACACCCAGAGCTTATCAATGCTCCTATGATGACCTAGCTGCAAGCAAAACTGCACTAACCAACGTAGCATCCAGAATGACCCAAGAATACCAACAGTGAGACCAACAAACCACATAAACTGACGATCAAAGGAAGACTGCCCCTCAAACCCAAAGCACCACCCCGCTGCCAAACAAACGCTTACAAGCCTACAGCTTCTCCATCTTGCCACATCAACTCCTACGACTACTGTGATAAAATGAGACGTAACATCAGAAGGACCCATTCCCATATCAGCAAAAAAAACACCAAGAAATCTACAAATCAACTTGTCTACCCAGGACGCCGGTACAACCTCCACCCCCCTCACCACCACCCAGGGCGACGCGTCAGCAACAAACATAGCTGCCTCCCCAATAAGCTCCCACCTCACTGGTTTCACCCCAGATAATAATAATAATAATAATAATAATAATAATAATAATAATAATAATACACTATTGAGACATGGTACAATGATACATGGTAGACAAGAAACATAGTTATTAGTGAGATGTACATGCCAAAAGCCCCTAATATGCTGTGCATTGCGACATTCTTAGGTTTACTTAATTCTAGACTACATGGTAAAAAGTTATGGTTGATAATTTATAAAATAAGTATAATTGCGTATCTAAGTTATAAAGTTTGAATATAAGTTGAACATATCAATTAATTGTAGCAATGCAACTAATTGAGTGAGATAACAATTTAAAACAATTAGTTGCATTGCAGTTACAGTTTACATGGTCATTATAATGTAAATGTTATGGAAATAGTTAGCTTAGTATGTATTATTCATAACAGGTTTTTACATTTAAGTGATTAGTCAGGTTTTTACATTAAGTGGTTATTCTACTTTGTTGGGAATGTTTGATATTGAGCATTTAGCTTTGGGTGAGGTGGTTTTTTAGCATCGTTTTGAATTGGGGTACAGGCAGGGTTTCTTTGGCAATGACAGGTAATGAATTCCAAATTTTCGTGCCTTTTATATGCATTGAGTTATTACATAGTGTTAGATGGACACAGGGAACATCGAGGAGTGATCTGTGTCTAGTGTTATGGTCATGTGTCCTGTTAAAATTGGTAAGGAGAAGTTTGAGTGGTGGGTTAATATTTGCA
>WNWK01029295.1:0-24549 GCA_009830355.1 Cherax destructor | reverse complement strand
GGTTTCAGGGAAGGCAAATCCTGTGTAACAAACCTCCTGGAGTTCTATGATAAAGTAACAGAGGTAAGGCAAGAGAGAGAAGGGTGGGTTGACTGCATTTTCTTGGACTGCAGGAAGGCCTTTGACACAGTTCCTCACATGAGATTAGTAAAAGATGGAAGACCAGCGTGTATAACAGGAAGGGCACTGGAATGGATCGGGGAATACCTCACAGGAGGCAACAACGGGTCATGGTGCGTGATGAGGTATCACAGTGGGCGCCTGTGACGAGCGGTGTACCACAGGGGTCAGTCCTAGGACCAGTGCTATTCTTGCTATATGTGAATGACATGACGGATGGGATAGACTCAGAAGTGTCTCTTTTCGCAGATGATGTGAAATTAATGAGGAGAATCACATCGGATGAAGACCAAGCAGGACTTCAAAGTGACCTGGACAAGCTTGACATCTGGTCTAGCAACTGGCTTCTCGAATTTAACCCCACCAAATGCAAAGTCATGAAGATCGGAGAAGGGCAAAGAAGACCGCTGACAGAGTACAGGCTAGGTGGACAAAGGCTACAAACCTCAACAAAGGAGAAAGACCTTGGGGTGAGTATAACACCAAGCACGTCTCGGAAGCACACATCAACCAGATAACCGCGGCAGCATATGGGCGACTGGCAAACTTAAGATTAGCGTTCCGTTACCTTAACAAGGAATCGTTCAAGACACTGTATACCGTATACGTCAGGCCCATACTAGAGTATGCAGCACCAGTCTGGAACCCACACCTGGTCAAGCACGTCAAGAAACTAGAGAAAGTGCAAAGGTTTGCGACAAGGTTAGTTCCACAACTCAGGGTCTGTCTTATGAAGAAAGGCTGAGGGAAATAGGACTAACAACACTGGAGGAAAGAAGGGTCAGAGGAGACATGATAACGACATACAAAATACTGCGGGGAATTGACAAGGTAGATAGTGACAGGTTGTTTCAGAGAGGGAACACAGAAACAAGGGGACACAACTGGAAGCTGAAGACTCAGATGAGTCAAAGGGATGTCAGGAAACATTTCTTCAGCCACAGAGTAGTCAGGAAGTGGAATGGACTAGAGAATGATATAGTGGAGGCAGGAACCATACATAGTTTTAAGACAAGGTATGATAAAGCTCATGGAGCAGGGAGAGCAGAGACCCAGTAGCAGACAGCGAAGAGGCGGGGCCAGGAGCTGAGTCTCGACCCCTGCAACCACAATTAGGTGAGTACCTCCCACGCACATTGTCACGCAGTCTAGCATTGTTTATGCTTGAGTGAACATCACCCCAGGAGTTCATACAAAACATTTATTAACAATTCATTGTTTTTGGCCCTTGATTATTGTGTGTGACTACTAAATAAGCTACCATGGGCCCAAAGAAAGCTCCTAGTGCCAGTCCTTTGGTAAAGAAAGTGAGAAACACGATGGAGTTTAAGAGTGTAGCAGGCATGCAGGGAGTAGCATGTATGCAGGGAGTGTAGCAGGTATGCAGGGAGTGTAACATGTATGCAGGGAGTGTAGCAGGTATGCAGGGAGTGTATCATGTATGCAGGGAGTGTAGCATGAATGCAGGGAGTGTAGCATGTATGCAGGGAATGTAGCATGTATGCAGGGAGTGTAGCATGTATGCAGGGAGTGTAGCATGTATGCAGGGAGTGTAGCAGGTATGCAGGGAGTGTAGCATGTATGCAGGGAGTGTAGCATGTATGCAGGGAGTGTAGCAGGTATGCAGGGAGTGTAGCATGTATGCAGGGAGTGTATCATGTATGCAGGGAGTGTAGCAGGTATGCAGGGAGTGTAACAGGTATGCAGGGAGTGTAGCAGGTATGCAGGGAGTGTAACATGTATGCAGGGAGTGTAGCATGAATGCAGGGAGTGTAGCATGTATGCAGGGAATGTAGCATGTATGCAGGGAGTGTAGCATGTATGCAGGGAGTGTAGCATGTATGCAGGGAGTGTAGCAGGTATGCAGGGAGTGTAGCATGTATGCAGGGAGTGTAGCATGTATGCAGGGAGTGTAGCATGTATGCAGGGAGTGTAGCATGTATGCAGGGAGTGTATCATGTATGCAGGGAGTGTAGCAGGTATGCAGGGAGTGTAGCAGGTATGCAGGGAGTGTAGCAGGTATGCAGGGAGTGTAACATGTATGCAGGGAGTGTAGCATGAATGCAGGGAGTGTAGCATGTATGCAGGTGTAGTATGAGAGGATATGCAGGAGTGTAGCATGTATGCAGGGAGTGTAGCATGTATGCAGGGAGTGTAGCAGGTATGCAGGGAGTGTAGCATGTATGCAGGGAGTGTATCATGTATGCAGGGAGTGTAGCAGGTATGCAGGGAGTGTAACAGGGATGCAGGAGTGTAGCAGGTATGCAGGGAGTGTAACATGTATGCAGGAGTGTAGCATGAATGCAGGGAGTGTAGCATGTATGCAGGGAATGTAGCATGTATGCAGGGAGTGTAGCATGTATGCAGGGAGTGTAGCATGTATGCAGGGAGTGTAGCAGGTATGCAGGGAGTGTAGCATGTATGCAGGGAGTGTAGCATGATGCAGGAGTGTAGCATGTATGCAGGAGTGTAGCATGTATGCAGGGAGTGTATCATGTATGCAGGGAGTGTAGCAGGTATGCGGGGAGTGTAGCAGGTATGCAGGAGTGTAGCAGGTATGCAGGAGTGTAACATGTATGCAGGAGTGTAGCATGAATGCAGGAGTGATCATGTATGCAGGAGTGTAGCAGGTATGCAGGGAGTGTAACAGGTATGCAGGGAGTGTAGCAGGTATGCAGGAGTGTAACATGTATGCAGGGAGTGTAGCATGAATGCAGGGAGTGTAGCATGTATGCAGGGAATGTAGCATGTATGCAGGAGTGTAGCATGTATGCAGGAGTGTAGCATGTATGCAGGGAGTGTAGCAGGTATGCAGGGAGTGTAGCATGTATGCAGGAGTGTAGCATGTATGCAGGAGTGTAGCATGTATGCAGGAGTGTAGCATGTATGCAGGGAGTGTATCATGTATGCAGGAGTGTAGCAGGTATGCAGGGAGTGTAGCAGGTATGCAGGGAGTGTAGCAGGTATGCAGGAGTGTAACATGTATGCAGGGAGTGTAGCATGAATGCAGGAGTGTATCATGTATGCAGGAGTGTAGCAGGTATGCAGGAGTGTAACAGGTATGCAGGGAGTGTAGCAGGTATGCAGGGAGTGTAACATGTATGCAGGGAGTGTAGCATGAATGCAGGGAGTGTAGCATGTATGCAGGAATGTAGCATGTATGCAGGGAGTGTAGCATGTATGCAGGAGTGTAGCATGTATGCAGGGAGTGCAGGTATGCAGGGAGTGTAGCATGTATGCAGGGAGTGTAGCATGTATGCAGGAGTGTAGCATGTATGCAGGGAGTGTAGCATGTATGCAGGAGTGTATCATGTATGCAGGGAGTGTAGCAGGTATGCAGGAGTGTAGCAGGTATGCAGGGAGTGTAGCAGGTATGCAGGGAGTGTAACATGTATGCAGGGAGTGTAGCATGAATGCAGGGAGTGTAGCATGTATGCAGGGAGTGTAGCATGTATGCAGGAGTGTAGCATGTATGCAGGGAGTGTAGCATGTATGCAGGGAGTGTAGCAGGTATGCAGGGAGTGTAGCATGTATGCGGGGAGTGTAGCATGTATGCAGGGAGTGTAGCAGGTATGCAGGGAGTGTAGCATGTATGCAGGAGTGTATCATGTATGCAGGGAGTGTAGCAGGTATGCAGGGAGTGTAACAGGTATGCAGGGAGTGTAGCAGGTATGCGGGGAGTGTAACATGTATGCAGGGAGTGTAGCATGAATGCAGGAGTGTAGCATGTATGCAGGAATGTAGCATGTATGCAGGGAGTGTAGCATGTATGCAGGAGTGTAGCATGTATGCAGGGAGTGTAGCAGGTATGCAGGGAGTGTAGCATGTATGCAGGGAGTGTAGCATGTATGCAGGAGTGTAGCATGTATGCAGGGAGTGTAGCATGTATGCAGGGAGTGATCATGTATGCAGGGAGTGTAGCAGGTATGCAGGAGTGTAGCAGGTATGCAGGAGTGTAGCAGGTATGCAGGGAGTGTAACATGTATGCAGGGAGTGTAGCATGAATGCAGGGAGTGTAGCATGTATGCAGGAGTGTAGCATGTATGCAGGGAGTGTAGCATGTATGCAGGGAGTGTAGCATGTATGCAGGGAGTGTAGCATGTATGCAGGAGTGTAGCAGGTATGCAGGGAGTGTAGCAGGTATGTAGGGAGTGTAGCATGTATGCAGGAGTGTAGCAGGTATGCAGGGAGTGTAGCATGTATGCAGGAGTGTAGCATGTATGCAGGAGTGTAGCAGGTATGCAGGAGGTGACAGGTATGCAGGAGTGTAGCAGGTATGCAGGGAGTGTAACATGTATGCAGGGAGTGTAGCATGAATGCAGGGAGTGTAGCATGTATGCAGGAGTGTAGCATGTATGCAGGGAGTGTAGCATGTATGCAGGGAGTGTAGCAGGTATGCAGGGAGTGTAGCAGGTATGCAGGGAGTGTAACATGTATGCAGGGAGTGTAGCATGAATGCAGGGAGTGTAGCAGGTATGCAGGGAGTGTAGCAGGTATGCAGGGAGTGTAGTAGGCATGCAGGGAAGTGACCCCAGATAAGGACTTGGTACCTAAATTCCTTATGGAAGGGGATTCCCCTTCCAAAAAATAGGGCCTCTTCCCTCTCCACTCCTCCCTCTCTTCCATCCAGCAACATCAGTCTTCAATAAAGGTAAGTGCCACATAGAGTTCATTCATTTGTGCATGTAAATCTATCTTTAAGGCCCAAATTTTTTTTTTTTTCCAAACTTCTGGAATTCTGGAACGGATTAATTGAATTTCCATTATTTCTTATGGGGAAAATAGTTTTGGTTTTTTGCCGATTTTGGTTTTAGCCGATCCATCTGGAACGGATTAAAACCGAAAACCGAGGGATGACTGTAGAGTGAAAAACTAACGTCAAAGACCTGGGAGTGATCATAACAGAGGATCTCACCTTCAAGGACCATAACACTGTAGCAATCGCATCTGCCAGAAAAATGACAGGATGGATAATGAGAACCTTCAAAACCAGGGATGCCAAGCCCATGTTGACACTTTTCAGATCGCTTGTTCTATCTAGGCTGGAATATTGCTGCACACTAACTGCACCTTTCAAGGCAGGTGAAATTGCTGACCTAGAAAATGTACAGAGAACCTTCACGGCACGCATAACTGCAATAAACCACCTCAATTACTGGGAACGCTTGAAGTTACTAAACCTGTACTCCCTGGAATGCAGGCGGGAGAGATACATTATTATATACACTTGGAAAATCCTAGAGGGATTAGTACCAAACTTGCACACGAGTGTCACTCCCTACGAAAGCAAAACACTCGGCAGACGATGTAACATCCCCCCAATGAAAAGCAGGGGTGCCACTAGCACGTTGAGAGACAACACAATAAGTGTCAGGGGCCCAAGACTGTTCAACTGCCTCCCAGCATACATAAGGGGGATTACCAATAGACCCCTGGCTGTCTTCAAGCAGGCACTGGACAGGCACCTAAAGTCGGTGCCTGACCAGCCAGGCTGTGGTTCGTACGTTGGACTGCGTGCGGTCAGCAGTAACAGCCTGGTTGATCAGGCTCTGATCCAACATGAGGCATGGTCACAGACCGGGCTGCAGGGGCGTTGACCCCTGGAACTTTCTCCAGGTAAACTCCAGGTATGAGTGCTGAATTTCAGGTTACTATTGAGGTGAAGGCTCAGGAATTTGCCCTCATTATGTTTAGCAATAGGAGTGTTGTTGATCTTAATGTTTAATTGTGTATCACCTGCTCTGTTACCAAACATAATATAGAAGGTCTTATCAGTGTTGAGTGTAAGTTTGTTGGCTGTCATCCATGTAGATATTTTTAATAATTCGTCATTAACAATGGTGTCGAGCGTGGCAAGACTTGGATGGGAGATGACATAAGTACATGTCGTCAGCAAAGAGTATTGGTTTCAGGTGTTGTGATACATTGGGAAGGTCATAGGGTCCTGCGAGCCTCAGTGGGTAGACACTGTGCTTGCCTGTAGAGGAACTTCAGTCTGGCATTCGCTTTCTTTACTACACTGTTCCCTATCAATTCTCCTGACATGCATGGATCAAAGGGGATTCCCAGATATTTTGCTGAAGAAACTGAAGTGATGGATTCCCCATTACACCGGACATTAAAATTATTTACCCTTCTCACTTTATATTTCGTGCCAAAGAGTATGGCTTCTGTTTTCCTGAGGTGTAATGATAGTTTGTTGTCTACTAACCATTTGCTGCAGGACTCCAGTTCCAGTGTAATTCATTTGCTATATCTTGTGGGTCTTTACCTGACACTAACAGAGCACTGTCATCCGCATACAGTAGGAGTTTGCACTTGACACTGATGGGCATATAATTTACATAACACAGGAATAATAAGGGACCCAGAATACCTTGGGGAACTCCACATGCTATCGGCAGTGGTTCTATTTCTGTTTTGTTGATTTTGACAATTTGTTTCCTATTGTTAAAATAGGACTTAAACCAGTCTATACAACCTATGCCGACAGCTTGAAGTTTCTTATATAATACATTGTGGTTGACAGTATCGAAGGCCTTTTGCAAGTCTAAAGTTACCATTCCTATGAGGTTCCCTATCGACATTTCAGTTCTCATGTAATCCATCAGATTAATTAGGGAGGTTTCAGTTGAGTAAGAGCTCTTAAAGCCTGATTGGTAACTATGAAGAATGTTGTTGTCATTAAGATACTTAACTACTTGACAGTACACCACCCTCTCTAGAATTTTGGATATTACACTGAGTATACTAACAGGCCTATAGTTGCTGACATCAGACCTACTATTTTTCTTGAAGACAGGAATAACTCTGACCTCCTTGAACCCCTCTGGCACTGTATTAGTGGTGATGGACAAATTTATTATGTGAGCAATGGGGATTGCCAGTTCAGAGGCACCATCTTTTAGGAACTTAGATGGGATGTTATCTGGGCCGGTGCTCTTAGTTGGGTTTAACCTGCTTAGTTCTTTTTGCACGAAGTCATGAGATACACTTACTAGTCGACAACTGTTTGGAGTTACCCCTTTATTGGTATAGAATGTTTTAAACTTATCAGAGTCTGTGTTAAAGGTATTTGATGCAGCTGGTAGCTTACCAGTGTTGATGCGACAGTAGTGTAGTATGACTTAAAACAATTTGCCACTTTAGTTGTTTCGTGGCATACCTCGTTATCGACATTTAGTACTATGTTAGATCTATCTACGGGTTTATGGCTATACCCCAACTGTTTCAGTCGTTGCCAGAGCTTTCTAGTGTTATTCTTGTACTCTTCGATTTTTGAGCAATAGTGCCTTGCCTTTGCGCCTTTTATAAGCCTCTGCACCCTTTGGAATTCATTTAGCGCTGCAATATCCTGTCAGTTTGCCTTAAATCTTTTTATCAACTGTTCCAATTTCATATTACAGTGGTCCCTCGCCTAATGAGCAAAATTCATTCCAGAAACCTGCTCAAGTGCCATTACCGAACGAATTTACTTCCTTAAGAAATAATGTCACATAGGTTAGTCTATTTCAGACCCCCAAAAATACACTTTCACAAGCACTTATAATATTATACAGTGGTACCCCGGTTTATGATATTTTTTTGTTCCAGAATGCTGTTCAAGTGCCATTACCAAACGAATTTATCCCCATAAGGAATAATGTAAAATAGACTAGTCATTTTAGACCCCCAAAAATACACTTACAAAAGCATTTAAAAAATATACTTACATAAAAGGGCGAGTTTGGAGACCATCGTAAACTGGGGTACCACTGTACTTACATAATTGTACGATTTCCGGGGTTCTCGTTAGGCGGGGGACCACTGTATCTAATATCTCAGTAGTCAGTCAGGGTTCAGTTCTTCATTTAATCCTAACCTCTTTAACTGGTGCAATATTATCAAGGATGGCTGTGAACATTGTTTTGAATTTTTCCCAGGCATAATTTACTTCGGTGCAGCTTGTTATTACTGACCAGTCACAATTGTGTAGCATATTTACCAGTGTTTCTTTACTGTAGTTTCTAGTTGACCTAATTTTTGTTGTCCTGTGTAGGCCTATCCATTCCCTAGCAATTTTCCTGGTACAGTAAATGATGAAATGATCACTAAGACCTGTGGTAATGACGCCTGACTGACTAATGTTCTCAGGGCGGTTACGAAGTATGTGGTCAATTAGGGTGGCTGAGAACTATGTGATCCAGGTTGGTGTATTAATTAGTTGAGTGTAACTATTTAAATACAGAATTTCCTTATACCTTTTACATATCCTGTTATTTTGCTGTTGGAAACAGATGTTGAAGTCTCCCAGTATTACTGTCTCCACATTGTTATCAAGTCCGGACAAGACTCTCGGAAAGTCCTCTAAGAACTGGTCATGGGTGGAAGGGCGGAAACAAGTTCCTACTAAGATGGGTTTGGTCTTGAAAAGCAACACCTCTAACCATAGAATCTCTAGTTTATTGACATTTAAGTCAGGTCTTGGATTATAGGCTAATTCGTTCCTTATGTAGGCACATACACCACCACCTTTTCTATTCCTATCTAAGCATTTTATATTATAACCTTCTATTTTGACCTCGTCGTCAGTCACCGTATCATCCAACCAAGATTCCGAGATGGATATAACTGCCGCTCTAGTTCTGTTAGCTAGAATCTTAATCTCTGCCAGTTTTGGAAGAAGTGATCTTGCGTTGACATGAATAGAGTGAAGGCTTGTTTTCCTTAAACAATCATAATCCTCAATATATGGCAAGGGGTCATTAGCATTAAAAATAGGTAAATCAATGTCATCATTGCTAAAGGGTAACTGTGCCAAAGTGCATTTGTTACAAACAAAATGAAATCTTGCACCATTACCATAATCGAACACACATCCATTATGCACCCACCCTTACATCTTTTACATACGGTAAATTTACTGTTCTTCTTTCGTACTTTAGTACAGTGTATACATATGTCTTGTGGTGTCTGAGATATTAAGAATACCGAAGGAATTTTTTCCCCCAAGAAATAATGAAAATTAGATTAATCCATTTCAGACCCCAAAAATACACTTACAAAAGCACTTACAAAAATAAACTTACATAATTGTTCGAGTTGGGAGCTGCTAGTAAGTAGAGGTACCACTGTGTATTATAATATAAAAATAATGTAATATTTTAATAAAAGTGAGATAATTATAATATTTATAATAGTGTTAACATTAATAATAACTCACATGATAATAATAACATCAGTGATGATGTTTGTTTGTGTAGGTGAGCGAGGTGTTGGAGGCGCTGGATCACTCCTCCATTCTGGTATTTCTTAACCTGGCCTGGCCTGGATCACTGACCGGATCTCGATCAACCAGACTCCACATCCAGCTGAGTGGTAACATGCAGGCCAGACAGTTTGTGTTGTTGTGTACTGGACAACACTCAGGCTCCTCCTACCTCAACACTAAACTGTTCAAGGTGAAGAACAAGGGTGAACCAGGGGAGCGTGTGTGTGGTGGAGACTACCAGTATAATAATGGTACTGGAGGAGCTGTACTGTTCTCTCACCAGGATGATAACCAGTACCAGAAGTCAGGCAGTGCTGGTGCTGTGTGGTCACCATGGGGGCTGAGAAGTAACCGGAGTGCCCAGTTCTACATCAGAACCAGAGACCTAGCAGATGGTCGCCAGTGGTCTGGTGTCTTTGGTAAAGTGGTGAAAGGTCTGGATGTGGTGAGAGCAGCAGTCAACCACAGAAACATCATGGAGGTGACTGTGGGGGACTGTGGTGTTGTGTTGACACTCTAGTTCACTGTACCATCACTACTGTGGTGTTGTGTTGACACTCTAGTTCACTGTACCATCACTACTGTCGTGTGTGTTGACACTATAGTTCACTGTACCATCACTACTGTTGTGTTGTGTCGACACTAGTTCACTGTACCATCACTACTGTGTCACCATCACTACTGTGGTGTTGTGTTGACACTCTAGTCCACTGTACCATCACTACTGTGTCACCATCACTACTGTGGTGTTGTAATGACACTAGTTCACTGTACCATCACTACTGTGGTGTTGTGTTGACACTATAGTTCACTGTACCATCACTACTGTGTCACCATCACTACTGTGTCACCATCACTACTGTGTCACCATCACTACTGTGGTGTTGTAATGACACTAGTTCACTGTACCATCACTACTGTGGTGTTGTGTTGACACTCTAGTTCAATGTACCATCACTACTGTGTCACCATCACTACTGTGGTGTTGTGTTGACACTAGTTCACTGTACCATCACTAATGTGGTGTTGTATTGACACTAGTTCACTGTACCATCACTACTGTGGTGTTTTGTTGACACTATAGTTCACTGTACCATCACTACTGTGTCACCATTACTACTGTGGTGTTGTGTTGACACTCTAGTTCACTGTACCATCACTACTGGGGTGTTGTGTTGACACTCTAGTTCACTGTACCATCACTACTGTCGTGTTGTGTTGACACTAGTTCACTGTACCATCACTACTGTGGTGTTGTGTTGACACTAGTTCACTGTACCATCACTTGTAACCAGCTGGGTTACAAATATCTTTGGCAGGTTAAATCACCACCACCAGATGTAGACCAAACAAAATGTAAACTTTGTCAGTCGGATTATTGTCACACCCTGCGTCATTATGTATTGGAGTGCGACAAAATTAATGAATTCAGAGACAACTCACTCAGAAATGTTCAAGATATGTCAAAGTATTTTATCCACAGTGGTATATTACAGACCATTCTGGAAAAATACCCTGACTTTGCTCCCTGTAAATAAAGCATTGCCATGTGTGTGTGTGTGTGTGTGTGTGTGTGTGTGTTGATTGCCATTTTGTCCTATGCACATGTCGATTGAAGGCTGGGCCTGTTGTACTCACCTATTTGTACTCACCTATTTGTGGTTGTAGGGGTCGAGTCATAGCTCCTGGCCCCGCCTCTTCACTGATTGCTACTAGATCCTCTCTCTCCCTGCTCCATGAGCTTTATGAAACCTAGTCTTAAAACTATGTATGGTTCCTGCCTCCACTATGTCGCTTTCTAGGCTATTCCACTTCCTGACAACTCTATGACTGAAGAAATACTTCCTAACATCCCTTTGACTCATAGGAGTCTTCAACTTCCAATTGTGACCCCTTGTTTCTGTGTCCCCTCTCTGGAACATCTTTCTCTGTCCACCTTATCTATTCCTCACAGTATTTTATATGTCGTTATCATGTCTTCCCTAACCCTCCTGTCCTCTAGTGTCATCAGGCCAATTTCCCTTAACCTTTCTTCGTAGGACAATCCCCTTAGCTCTGGGACTAGTCTTGTTGCAAACCTTTGCACTTTCTCTAATTTCATGACGTGCTTGACCAGGTGTGGGTTCCAAACTGGTGCTGCATACTCCAGTATGGGCCCGACGTATATGGTGTACAGAGTCTTGAATGATTCCTTAGTGAGGTATTGGAATGCTATTCTTAGGTTTGCCAGCTGCCCGTATGCTGCAGCAGTTATCTGATTGATGTGTGCCTCAGGAGATGTGCTCGGTATTATACTCACCCCAAGATCTTTTTCCTTGAGTGAGGTTTGCAGTCTTTGGCCATCTAGACTGTACTCTGTCTGCGGTCTTCTTTGCCCTTCCCCGATATTCATGACTTTACATTTGGCAGGGTTAAATTCAAGAAGCCAGTTACTGGACCAGGCTTGTAGCCTGTCCAGGTCTCTTTGTAGTCCTGCCTGATCCTCGACTGATTTGATTCTTCTCATTAACTTCACATCATCTTCAAACAGGGACACTTCTGAGTCTATCCCTTCCATTATGTCATTCACATATACCAAAAACAGTACAGGTCCTAGGACTGACCCTTGTGGAACCCCACTCGTCACAGGTGCCCACTCTGACACCTCGTCATGTACCATGACTCGTTGTTGCCTCCCTGTCAGATATTCTCTGATCCATTGCAGTGCCTTTCCTGTTACATGTGCCTGATCCTCTAGCTTTTGCATTAACCACTTGTGAGGAACTGTGTCGAACGCCTTCTTGCAGTCCAAGAAAATGCAGTCTATCCACCCCTCTCTCTTGTGTCTTACTTCTGTTACCTTGTCATAAAACTCAAGTAGGTTTGCGACACAGGATTTTCCTTCCCTGAAACCGTGCTGGTTGTCGTTTATAAGCTTGTGTCTTTCTAGGTGCTCCACCACTCTCCTCCTGATGATCTTCTCCATGACTTTGCATACTATACACGTCAGTGACACAGGTCTGTAGTTTAATGCCTCGTGTCTGTCTCCTTTCTTAAAAATTGGGACTACATTTGCCATCTTCCACGCCTCAGGTAGTTGCCCAGTTTCAATGGATGTGTTGAAGATTTGTGTTAGTGGCACACACAACATCTCTGTTCCCTTTCTAAGGACCCACGGAGAAATATTGTCCGGTCCCACCGCTTTTGAGGAATCGAGTTCACATAGCAGCTTCTTCACCTCCTCCTCGGTTGTGTGTATTTCATCCAGCACTTGTTGGTATACCTCCCTATTCTGAATTCCTGGAGTCCTTCCTGTCTCCTCTGTAAATACTTCTTTAAATCTCATGTTGAGCTCCTCACATACCTCTTGGTCGTTTCTTGTGAACTCCCCACTTTCCTTCCTCAGCCTGATTACCTGGTCCTTGACTGTTGTTTTCCTCCTGATGTGGCTATACAACAGCTTCGGGTCAGACTTGACTTTTGATGCTATATCATTTTCATATTGTCACTGAGCCTCCCTTCTTACCTGTGCATATTCGTTTCTTTGCTCTCCGGCTAATCTCTTTATTTTCCTGGGTCCTTTGTCTTCTGTACTTTTTCCATTCTCTATTACACTTAGTTTTTGCCTTCCTACACCTCTGGATGAACCAAGGACTCGTTCTGGTCTTTCCATTACTTCTGTTTCCCTTGGGGACAAACCTCTCCTCTGCCTCTTTGCATTTGGTTGTCACATATTCCATCATTTCTTTTACTGGTTTTCCTGCCAATTCTCTCTCCCACTGAACGTCTTGTAGGAGGTTCCTCATGCCTGTGTAGTCCCCCCTTTTGTAGTTTCGTTTCTCCCTTCCTATTCCTGCTCCCCTCTCCACTTGTAGCTCAACTATATAATCAAAACATGTGTGTGTGTGTGTGTATGTATATATGTGTGTGTATGTGTGTGTGTGTATGTGTATATGTAAGTGTGTATGTATATGTGTGTGTGTGACCCAACAATTAAATTTTGCACCAAGAACTCATTACAGTTGTGACCGGATGTAGACTATTGAATTGTTCATTGCTTTATAGTAATTTGTTCATGATTGTAACCATGTATAAACGTAAGTAAGTAAATTTACTTACATGTAATTTTGTAACTTGTGAGTTCATTACCTTTGTAGCTTGTTAGTTCATTACCTTTGTAACTTGCTCAGCTATCAAAACTTTGGGGTCCTGTCCCTGGACCCATTATGTACCTCTGTAATCTTTTGACTACCGCCCACAAGATGGGTATGGGGTGCATAATAAAGATATCAAACTAACTGTGGTGTTGTGTTGAAACTAGTTCACTGTACCATCACTACTGTGTCACCATCACTATTGTGGTGTTGTGTTGACACTCTAGGTCACTACCATCACTACTGTGGTGTTGTGTTGACAGTCTAGTTCACTGTACCATCACTGCTGTGGTGTTGTTTTGACACTATAGTTCACTGTACCATCTCTACTGTGTCACCATCACTACTGTGGTGTTGTGATGACACTAGTTCACTGTACCATCACTACTGTGGTGTTGTGTTGACACTAGTTCACTGTACCATCACTACTGTCGAGTTGTGTTGACACTATAGTTCACTGTACCATCACTACTGCCGTGTGTGTTGACACTATAGTTCATTGTACCATCACTACTGTTGTGTTGTGTCGACACTAATTCACTGTACCATCACTACTGTGTCACCATCACTACTGTGGTGTTGTGTTGACACTCTAGTCCACTGTACTATCACTACTGTGGTGTTGTGTTGACACTATAGTTCACTGTACCATCACTACTGTGTCACCATCACTACTGTAGTGTTGTGCTGACACTAGTTCACTGTACCATCACTACTGTGGTGTTGTGTTGACACTCTAGTTCAATGTACCATCACTACTGTGTCACCATAACTACTGTGTCACCATCACTACTGTGTCGCCATCACTACTGTGTCACCATCACTACTGTGTCACCATCACTACTGTGGTGTTGTGTTGACACTAGTTCACTGTACCATCACTACTGTGGTGTTGTGTAGACACTAGTTCACTGTACCATCACTACTGTGTCACAATCACTACTGTGTCACCATCACTACTGTGGTGTTGTATTGACACTCTAGTTCACTGTACCATCACTACTGTGGTGTTGTGTTGACACTATAGTTTACTGTACCATCTCTACTGTGTCACCATTACTACTGTGGTGTTGTGTTGACACTCTAGTTCACTGTACCATCACTACTGTGGTGTTGTGTTGACACTCTAGTTCACTGTACCATCACTACTGTGGTGTTGTGTTGTCACTAGTTCACAGTACCATCACTGCTGTGGTGTTGTGTTGAAACTAGTTCACTGTACCATCACTACTGTGTCACCATCACTACTGTGGTGTTGTGTTGACACTCTAGTTCACTGTACAATCACTACTCTGGTGTTGTGTTGACACTCTAGTTCACTGTACCATCACTACTGTGGTGTTGTGTTGACACTCTAGTTCACTGTACCATCACTACTGTGGTGTTGTGTTGACACTCTAGTTCACTGTACCATCACTACTGTGGTGTTGTGTTGACACTCTAGTTCACTGTACCATCACTACTGTGTCACCATCACTACTGTGGTGTTGTGTTGACACTCTAGTTCACTGTACCATCACTACTGTAGTGTTGTGTTGACACTCTAGTTGACTGTACCATCACTACTGTGGTGTTGTGTTGACACTCAAATTCACTGTACAATCACTACTGTGTCACCATCACATTGTAATAATTTTAAGAGGCTTGTACCTGGTCGTGAAAGAAACATGCAAGTGTCCCATTGCTCAGTTGGTAGCGCACTCACATCACACACAGGTCAGTGGTTCGATCCCCTTTTCGGGGAAAACATTAGGGCATGTTTCCTTAAGATATCTGCTGTCACTGTTCATCTAGCAGTAAGTAGGTACCTGGGTGTTTATTGACTGGTGTGAGTTGCATCCTGTGGTCAAAATTAATCAAAGTTTCTTGAAATGCTCCTCATAACCAGTGTCTTTGTATACAGTATGTCTCTGATGTCATCTAGGTCTGTAAAATTTGTATCATGTATTTATAGAAATTATTATTATTAATTAACTTGTAAAGTACTTTGTAAATGCAAAGAATTTTGGAGGTGACACGAGGCCAGGAACAATAACAACCACAGCCAATATACCCGACCTTTTTAGGGAAATTATTCTAGCAGAATAATGCCCACAAGTGAGTTCCTAAAAACAACTAATGAGAATAAAGATCTTAAAAAATACATGTATTGATATAAAGATGTATTTTTTAGAAATAGCAGAGTAGAAATAACAGGTTAGGAAAGTTATTGCCAGCTGTGTTATTATTATATATGTGCTTTGTACCTTGACCATTACAGTTATCACTTATATATTGTGAAATTACCCTTAACTGTAGGATTAGTAATAATTTAGGATGTATTAAGACATCTAGCGAGTAAAATCCCAAGCTCGAACACCCGGCCAACAGACTACCTCACCAACACCTACCCTAATACACTATTCCTAGCTCCTACCAACCCAATTGAAGTCTCGCTCATAATCAACATCCTTAAAAACAAGGCAGGAGACATAAACAGCTTACCACCTTTTATGTACAAAAAAAGCTTCACAGTTTTTTTTTTTTTTTTTTTTTTTTAACACATCGGCCGTTTCCCACCAAGGCAGGATGGCCCGAAAAAGAAAAACTTTCATCATCATTCACTCCATCACTGTCTTGCCAGAGGGGTGCTTTACACTACAGTAATAAAACTGCAACATTAACACCCCTCCTTCAGAGTGCCGGCACTGTACTTCCCATCTCCAGAACTCAAGTCCGGCCTGCCGGTTTCCCTGAATCCCTTCATAAATGTTACTTTGCTCACACTCCAACAGCACGTCAAGTATTAAAAACCATGTGCCTCCATTCACTCCTATCAAATACGCTCACACATGCTTGCTGGAAGTCCAAGCCCTCGCACACAAAACTTCCTTTACCCTCCCTCCAACCTTTCCTAGGCCGACCCCTACCCCGCCTTCCCTCCACTACAGATTTATACACTCGAAGTCACTCTGTCTCGTTCCATTCTCTCTACATGTCCAAACCACCTCAACAACCCCTCCTCAGCTCTCTGGACAATCGTTTTGGTAATCCCGCACCTCCTCCTAATTTCCAAACTCCTAATTCTCTGCATAATATTCACACCACACATTGACCTCAGACACGACATCTCCACTGCCTCCAGCCTTCTCCTCGTTGCAACATTCATCACCCATGCTTCACACCCATATAAGAGCGTTGGTATAACTATACTCTCATACATTCCCTCTTTACTTCCATGGACAAAGTTCTTTGTCTCCACAGACTCCGAAGTGCTCCACTCACCCTTTTCCCCTCATCAATTCTATGATTCACCTCATCCTTCATAGACCCATCTGCTGACATGTCCACTCCCAAATATCTGAATACATTTACCTCCTCCATACTCTCTCCCTCCAATCTGATATCCAATCTTTCGTCACCTATTCTTTTTGTTATCCTCATCACCTTACTCTTTCCTATATTCACTTTCAATTTTCTTCTTTACACACCCTACCAAATTCATCCACCAACCTCTGCAACTTCTCTTCAGAATCTCCCAAAAGCACAGTATCATCAGCAAAAAGCAACTGTGACAACTCCACTTTGTATTTGCTTCTTTATCTTTTAGTCCCACACCTCTTGCCAAGACCCTCGCATTCACTTCTCTTACAACCCCATCTATAAATATATTGAACAACCACGGTGACATCACACATCCTTGTCTAAGGCCCACTTTACTGGGAAATAGTCCCCTTCCCTCCTACACACTCTAACCTGAGCCTCACTATCCTCATAAAAACTCTTCACTGCTTTCAGTAACCTTCCTCCTATTCCATACACCTGCAACATCTGCCACATTGCCCCCCTATCTACCCTATCATACGCCTTTTCCAAATCCATAAATGCCACAAAAACATCTTTAACCTTATCCAAATACTGTTCCCTATATGTTTCACTGTAAACACTTGGTCTACACACCCCTACCTTTCCTAAAGCCCCTTGTTCATCTGCTATCCTGCTTTCTGTCTTACTCCTAATTCTTTCAATAATAACTCTACCATACACTTTACCAGGTACACTCAACAGACTTATTCCCCTATAATTTTTGCACTCTCTTTTGTCCCCTTTGCCTTTATACAAAGGAACAATACACGCTCTCTGCCAATCCCTAGGTACCTTACCCTTTTCCATACATTTATTAAATAATAGCACCAACCACTCCAAAACTATATCCCCACCTGCTTTTAACATTTCTATCTTTATCCCATCAATCCCAGCTGCCTTACCCCCTTTCATTCTACCCACTGCCTCACGAACTTCCCCTACCCCCACAACTGGCTCTTCCACACTCCTACAAGATGTTATTCCTCCTTGCCCTACACACGAAATCACAGCTTCCCTGTCTTCATCAACATTTAACAACTCCTAATAATATTCTCTCCATCTTCCCGATACCTCTAACTCTCCGTTTAATAACTCTCCTCTCCTATTTTTAACTGTCAAATCAATTTGTTCTCTAGGCTTCCTCAACTTATTAATCTCATTCCAAAACTTTTTCTTATTTTCAACAAAATTTGCTGATAACACCTCACCCACTCTCTCATTTGCTCTCTTTTTACATTGCTTCACCACTCTTTTAACCTCTCTTTTTCTCTCCATATACTCTTCCCTCCTTGCATCACTTCTACTTTGTAAAAACCTCTCATATGCTAACTTTTTCTCCCTTACTACTCTCTTTACATCATCATTCCACCAATCGCTCCTCTTCCCTCCCGCACCCACTCGCCTGTAACCACAAACTTCTGCTGAACACTCTAACACTACATTTTTAAATCTACCCCATACATCTTCGACCCCATTGCCTACACTCTCACTAGCCCATCTATCCTCCAATAGTTGTTTATATCTTACCCTAACTGCCTCCTCTTTTAGTTTATAAACCTTCACCTCTCTTACTTACTGATTCTATTTTCCTTGTATCCCATCTACCTTTTACTCCCACTGTAGCTATAACTAAAAAATGATCTGATATATCTGTGGCCCCTCTATAAACATGTACATCCTGAAGTCTACTCAACAGTCTTTTATCTACCAATACATAGTCCAACAAACTACTGTCATTACGCCCTACATCATATCTTGTATACTTATTTATCCTCTTTTTCTTAAAATATGTATTACCTATAACTAAACCCCTTTCTATACAAAGTTCAATCAAAGGGCTCCCATTATCATTTACACCTGGCACCCCAAACTTACCTACTACACCCTCTTTGCAAGTTTCTCCCACTTTAGCATTTAGGTCCCCTACCACAATTACTCTCTCATTTGGTTCAAAAGTTCCTATACATTCGCTTAACATCTCCCAAAATCTCACTATTCAATAAATCCATTGAAACCTCTACCTTCCCATCAATTCCCAAAATAGCTAGGGTCACCCCGATCCACAAAAGAGGTGATCAAACTGACTTGAATAATTATAGACCAATTTCTAATTTACCACTGCTTTCTAAAATCTTTGAAAAAATAATTCATAGACAGATCTATTCCTACCTCGTTTCACACAATGTACTCAACCCCTGTCAATTTGGATTCAGGACCAACAAGAGCACAAACGATGCTATTATACACATGTTAGAGTTAATATACACCGCACTCGAGAAGAAAGAAGTCCCGCTGGGAATCTTCATAGACCTACGCAAAGCTTTTGATACAGTCGACCATGGTTTACTGCTCACAAAATTAGCACACTATGGTATAAGGGGGCACCTCTCTTTTATATGTGCGGGTTGTGTGTGTATTGTTCCAGTCACGGTATTGTGCCTTTTTTTGTTATTCAGACACATATACAACAAATTTCCAAGAAAGTCTCAAGGACCGTGGGAATACTATCCAAGATACGGTACTATGTTCCACAACCAGCTCTCCTTACCCTATATCACTCACTCATTTACCCCTACCTCACCTATGGAATCTGCGCATGGGGCTCTACATCAATAACTCATCTCGGACCACTAATAACACAACAAAAGGCAGCAGTTAGAATGATAACACATTCACACTCCAGACAACATACTCCACCAATTTTCAAAAACCTAAACTTACTAACCATACAAGACATTCATACTTTTTACTGTGCCTATTACATACATAGAACACTCTATGCAAATATTAACCCACCACTCAAACTTCTCCTTACCAATTTTAACAGGACACATGACCATAACACTAGACACAGATCACTCCTCGATGTTCCCCATGTCCATCTAACACTATGTAAAAACTCAATGCATATAAAATGCACGAAAATTTGGAATTCATTACCTGTCATTCTTTATTCTTTATTTACTACAAGTACATGTACATGGTATACAGTCCTAGCTGACATCAGTGACATACTACTATATAGAAAGTCCCCTGTTATGCTGAGCATTTCGGGCAGATTAGGTCAGTGTCCCAGGATGCGACTCACACCAGTCGACTAACACCCAGGTACCCATTTTACTGATGGGGAACATAGACAACAGGTGGAAAGAAACACGCCCAATGTTTCTGCCCTGGCTGGGAATCGAACCCAAGCCCTCGCCGTGTGAAGCGAGAGCTTTAGCCACCAGACCACCAGAGCCAAAGAAACCCTGCCTGTACCCCAATTCAAAAAGATGCTAAAAAACCACCTTCTCACCCAAACCTAAATGCTCAATATCAAACATTCCCAACAATATATAATAATCACTTAAATGTAAAAACCTGATTACTCACTTAAATGTAAAAACCTGTTATGAATAATACATACTAAGCTAACTGTTTCTATAACATTTACAATATAAGGACCACGTAAACTGTAACTGCAATTCAATTAATTGTTTTAAATTGTTATCTCACTCAATTAGTTGCATTGCTACAATTAATTGATATATTCAACTTATATTCAAACTTTATAACATAGATACACAATTATACTTATTATATACATTATCAACCATAATTTTTTACAATGTAGTCTAAGTAGTCCTAAGAATGCCCGCAATGTGCAGCATATTAGGGGCTTTTGGCATGTACATCTCTTTTATACCTATGTATCATGTAAACCCAACAATATATCTTTGTACCATGTCTAAATAAAGTATTATTATTATTATTATTATTATTATTATTATTATTATTATTATTATTATTACAGAAAATATCAACATGGATGATGACAAACAAGCATACTCTCAATACTGACAAGACCTACTTCATTCAGTTTGGAAACAAAGCCACAAATGTTCCACTTAACATAACGCTCAATGGTTCACCCATCACAAGACTCACAGAGGGGAAAATTCCTAGGAATCCACCTTGACAGTAGTCTTAAATTCCAAACACACATACAACAAATTTCCAAGAAAATCTCAAAGACAGTAGGCATATTATCAAAGATACGCTATTATGTGCCACAATCTGCTCTCCTTGCACTATATCATTCACTTATCTACCCTTATCTCACCTATGGAATCTGTGCATGGAGCTCAACAACATTAAATCACCTTAGACCACTCATAACCCAGCAAAAGGCTGCAGTCAGGATGATAACAAATTCCCACTCTAGACAGCATACTCCACCAATATTCAAAACTCTAAAACTACTCACAGTAGAAAACATTCATACCTATTCATGTGCCTATTACATACATAAAACTCTACATGCTAATATCAACCCTCCGCTCAAAATTCTCCTCAACAACTTTAATAGGTCCCACGACCACAACACAAGACACAGATCACTTTTTGACATACCCCGAGTCAATACCAACCAATGTAAAATTCTATACACATAAAGGGCCCCAGAATCTGGAATTCATTACCAATAAATATTAAGTTAACCTTGTCTAAAAATCAATTTAAGACTCTTCTCAAAAATCACCTACTCACCCTAAACTAAATACTCATACTGTAAACTTCTTTCAAAAATGCTCAATGTTATTTTCCTTAAGATAATCTCAATTTTATATTACCATCCTCCTAAACACTTGTTACAATTTAATATCATCATATTGTCATTTTAACATTATAATATCATCATATTGTAATTTGAAATAAAATATATAACTAGAATAAACTCAATCAGTTTCTCTAGTATTATGTACATAGTCTATATGTCATTAGATTAAGCTGCCCCTAATGCCATGGCATGCCAGTGGCTCTCCTTGCATTTCAGTTTTATGATTGTAACTACAAATATCTTATTTTTAATAATTGTATCTTATTAGTTTATATGTAAATTTTTATTTCATACTAGCTTAATACATACTCAATACCAAGTCCATTATGTTTATATGTTACTATACTCTATTTGACCAATGTGCATTAGTTATATACTTATCAAAACATCCCCTTACTACAGACATCAGTACTATAACTCACCACACTAAACATGATATAACAAAATTACTGTTTAACCTAAATGATGAATGTTCACGTCGACCCTGATCTAAACCTATTTAATCAAACACCCATTCAAAATTTACAGGAAAATAACTGCCTCTACTACACAGCATCACAAGCCCACACTGTCCTAAACACTACTAAAATTATAACAGTTCTTAACTACAACGTCCGATTCTTAAACAAACACTATGATGACCTCCTTGCCCTCCTTGGTTCCCTAAAGACAACCTTCACATGTATTGTCCTTACTGAAACCTGGCTTAAGCAGGATACAATAGATATCTACTCGCTACCAGGATACACAGCAATACACAACTGCAGACCACATCAAGTTGGGGGTGGTATTGCAATCTATTACTCTAATGAAGTATCCTGTTGTGACACCACTTGCTATAATGATGAATATGGAGAATATATTTTGCTAATTTTACTGCACAAAACCTTAAGACTCCCATAACAATCGGGCCATTTACCGGATGTCTCATACAAACATCCCAAATTTTAGCGATCAACTAAAAACGCTAATAACAAACAACCAAATGAACAAACACCACCTTATCTTAGCTGGAGACTTCAACATCAACCTTGGACAACCAGATGACCAGCCAGTAACCGATTTCATCAACAATATGAACAACACACTTCTCATACCAAAAATAATCAAACCAACCAGGCTTACTGAGACGAGTGCAACCATAATTGACCATATTTGGACCAATATCCTAGCCCCCCTTAAATCGGGGATAATAACAGACAGCACCACAGAGCACTACCCCACCTTCCTCTTAACAAACATTAGTAAACCGCCCCTAGAATACACCAAAGTTTCATTTAGACTCCATGATCAGGCATGAATAAATAACTTCACAGCAGAGCTAGAGACTGTTGACTGGGCTATAGAATTCTCAAATGCCAATGGTATCGATGATTGGACAGACAACTTTCTTAATAAATTACATAGACTATACAACAAACATTGTCCTATAAAATGAAACAGATTACGAATAAACGGCTAGGCTGCCCATGGCTAACTAACAGCTTACTAAAATCCATTAACAAGAAACATCAATATGAGAAGCAATATAGACGGGGATTCATACATAAGGAGTTTATTAAACACTATTCATCATTTCTCACCAAACTAATAAAAAAAGCCAAACAATTGTACTACTCCAGCAGATTCACTGAAACAAGAGGAGATATAAAAAGACCTGAAAACACTCTCACAGATTATGGGCACCCACAAACTGAAAAACTAGGGATATTATCCTAACTAAACCAAACGAAACACCACTACAGCCTATTGATACAGTAAACAAGATAAATGACTTCTTCTCAACCATAGGATCAAATCTTGCCAGTAAAATCCCTGATACCAATGCCCGAGCAAGTGATTACCTAGATGAGAATTTCCCATCCTCCTTATATCTTGCACCTACTGAACCCACTGAAGTCACCATGATAATCAAGTCACTTAAAAATAAATCAGGGCATCTGTCTCAAGTTCCCCCCTAATATACAAACGAGCCGCTCATGTCCTTTCATATCCTATTTCATTACTTTTTAACAAATCATTAGAAACTAGCACTTTCCCAACACTACTTAAAACAGCAAGGGTTACACCAATACACAAAGGTGGTGACCCCACAGACGTAAACAACTATAGGCCTATATCAAATCTACCGTTGCTATCCAAAATCTTCGAGAAACTTGTGCACAAGAGATTATACTGCTTATAACGACACAAAGCATACTCAACCCCTGCCAATTTGGCTTGAGAAAAAATAAAAGCACTAACGATGCAATAGTAAAAATGATAGACCTGCTTTACACAGCACTCGAAAGTAAGGAATATCCATTAGGACTTTTTATTGACCTAAGGAAAGCTTTCGACACAGTAAAGCACGGCATCCTACTCCACAAACTTGAAAACTATGGAATAAGACGTCATGCACTAGCATACTTTAAATCCAACCTCACTAATAGGTATCAGTATGTCACTATTAAAGACACATCCTCCACGACACTACCACTAGACACCGGAATACCGCAGGGAAGTGTCCTTGGTCCCCTGCTCTTCCTCTTATACATCAATGATCTTCCCAATGTATCACAACACCTGAAACCAATACTCTTGCTGACGACACAACTTATGTCATCTCCCACACAAACCTTGCCACGCTTAATACCATTGTTAACGACGAATTAATAAAAATATCAACATGGATGACAGCCAATAAACTTACACTCAACACTGATAAGACCTTCTATATTATGTTTGGCAACAGAGCAGGTGATCCACAATTAAACATTAAGATCAACACTACACCTATTGCTAAACATAATGAGGGCAAGTTCCTGGGCCTTCACCTTGACAGCAGCCTGAAATTCAGCACTCATATCCAACACATAACAAAGAAAGTGTCCAAAACTGTGGGATCCTCTCTAAGATATAGTATTATGTACCACAATCAGCCCTACTCACACTATACTACTCACTCATCTATCCCTACCTCACATATGCCATTTGTGCATGGGGATCAACAGCAATTACCCACCTAAAGCCAATAATAATAACCCAACAAAAGCCGCAGTAAGAATTATCACGCAATCCAACGCTAGGCAGCACACCCCCACTCTTCAAAGACCTAAACC
>WNWK01029294.1:0-24551 GCA_009830355.1 Cherax destructor | reverse complement strand
GTAGTAGTAGTAGTAGTGTGTAGTAGTAATAATAGTAGTAGTAGTAGTAGTAGTAGTAGTAGTAGTAGTAAGTAGTAACAGTAGTGGTAGTAGTAGTAGTACTAGTAGTGGCAGTAGTGATTATTTTAGTAGTAGTAGTAGCAGTAGTAATTGTTGTAGTAGTAGTAGCAGTGGTAGTAGTAGTAGTAGTGAGGACGAGTTCCTTTCAGAAATAAAGATACCAAATGTTACACATGTCATTGATCTACTCGGCAGTGTTTTATACCATTATTATAATAAACAAAAGAGCACAATATCGAGACGTTGTGTAGTTTTAAAAATAGGTTAGATAAATACATGAGTGGGTGTGGGTGGATGTGAGTTGGACCTGACTAGCCAGTGCTAATACATCTGATACAGTGCTCTTTCCTTAAGTGGATGTGACCTGGACCTGACTAGGTTGGGTCAGTGGCGACTTGAACGTGCCTCGCATAGGCCAGTAGGCCTGCTGCAATGTTCCTTCTTTCTTATGTTCTTATGGGAGGAATATGTCTAGAAAGTGCAGCACAGGGTTAGGAGTGGATGGACTTTGGTTGGGATGGGTATGAGAGGGCTAGGAGGCTGGTGGTGGTAATGGATGTTTCTAGCTATGTACGATAGACGCAGCACAGGTCTCCAGGAAGGTTGGGTGGGGCGGTGTGTATCATCTAGGGATATTGGTCATTAAGGCAGGCCATTAGTCCTATGATGTCGCCCTGGGAGGTAGTCTCACCCAGGGGTTGAGGGGTGAGGAGGGGAGGGAGTGGGGGATCTGGGCTCACCAAGAGATGTGAGGTGGGGCAGGGTGGAGAGATAGTTGTCTCACCCAGGGAGATTTGGGGAGGTGGGGGTGTAGAGAGGGATGTTGTCTTACTCAGGAAGGGGAAGGGGGAGGGAAATCCCCAATATCATTAAGTAATTGGTTCTCTGACGTCAGTAATGATGATGTACCTTAACTACGCCATTAGACTGTACCAACCACTCTTGTCTCCCCTGAAGCTCATACTTGCTCCACCTTACCAAGTGTGTGCTGGCGCCATCCTCCTGACACACGTTTCCTACGCATGTATGTAAAATGCAACCACATACTGGTGAGCTCTCTCTCTCTCTCTCTCTCTCACACACACACACACACACACACACACACACACACAAACACACGCACACACACACAAACACGCACACAAATGATGACATATATGTACGCGAATGACCTAAAAACTTGAAGAGTAGATCTTTTAGAGAGATATAAAAAATTTTGATACGTTATTTAACAAACACAATGAAAAAAAAATGTAAAGATTTCATTCATGGGAGAGTTAGGAATATAATTTGTAACACTATAGAGTTACTGTAAATGTTAGTATGAAGGAAACAAATTGAAAGTGTATAGGAGCAAGAGTAGATAGAATTATAACAGAGACGCTCAAAGACAGCGGAGATTCACATTTTGAAATGGCTCTGGCATTTCTGTGCAATATGAATGAAGGAAGGGAAAGTACATAAAGACTGACAGATATCATATATGTTCTTCATTTTTTTATAAGAAGGTGACAACAATTACAAGGGAATAAGTCTCGCGTAAACCGAAATAGTTTATGTAAATAAAAGTCAGGATTGCAGTAGAACAAAGATGATTTAAAAAAAAGAATTGGTGATGTGTGGATCAAGTGTTTGTTTTAAAATATGTAAATGAGCGGTACCTAGATAAAAAAAACAAAGATATTCATTGCATTTATTGATTTGGGAAAACCAATTATGGTAAGTAAGTTTATTCAGGTATACACAAATACAGTTACATAGATTATCATACATAGAAGCATGTGTGTAGAGAACCTAGGATAACCCAAAAAGTCAGACAGAGTGACTTATTGCCATAGGCTTAGCGTTGCAAATGTATGCAATAGGCACCAAGTTGTTTAAAACTATAAAAATAATGTAATGAGGAGAGGAAGCTGAGATTAATGCATAATAGAGAGAAAGGAACTATTTTCCAGTAAAAGTGAGTAGGAATATGTTATATTACCGTGTTTAATGTATTATAGATGAGGTGGTAAAATAAATATTTGCTAGAATGTTAAGTGGAATTGTTGGCTTAAGAGAAAACTAATTTTATTTAAAGAAAAGTTGTCACTATTGCTGTTTGCTGATAGTACAGTGCTTTTGGAAGATTCAGAAAAGTTTCAGAAGTCTACACAGGAGGGTTTGGAGAAGTGTGAAAAGAAGGAAGCTTTAAATGAACACAGAAAACAACAACGTGTAATGTGATGTGAGTAAGAAGCGAACATCAGATTGGAAGTATTATGGAAAAACTCTTTGTATTTAGCTATTTGAGTAAGGGTATCAGCAGATGATTTTATGCAAGATAAGGTTGATCGGCTTTCTGTTTTATGTGTTTGTGTTCTCTTTAGCCTGGTGGCTAAAGCTCTCGCTTCACAAGGCGAGGGTCTGGGTTCGATTCCCAGCCAGAGTAGAAACATTGGGCGTGTTTCTTTACTCCTGTTGTCTATGTTCACCCATCAGTAAATGGGTATCTGGGTGTTAGTCGACTGGTGTGGGTCGCATCCTGGGACACTGACCTAATTTGCCCGAAATACTCAGCATAACAAGGGACTTTCTATATAGTAGTATGTCATTGATGTCAGCTAGGACTGTATACCTTGTACATGTACTTGTACTAAATAAAGATAATATATTATATATTATTATATTACATACTTTTCAAACTCTTTCACCATCTTAGGCAACTTTCTTGACTCTCCAAAATGCACTACTTAGCAAGCTTCATCTTTGACATTATATCATATTCGTTATCATATTTATTCCACGTGTTTTTTCCACTTCATAAATGTGAGTGCCAGTTCTCGTTACCAAACAAATCTCAGTCTCCTGTTATCATACACCTCCGTTGGACACTCTTAACACTCTTAACTGTATCTTCCAACACTTGTTCATTCTCCTCATTAACTATCATCTCCTGGCTGGTGGTGATCGTTACACCTGTTTGTATTTGACACACATCCTCTCTCTTCTACGTGCTGCTGTTATTCTCTCTATTTGATTTTCCAGTGCTTCACATTGGAAAATCACACACACACACACAAGCTTTGATTCGATCCCTGCAACCACAATTAGGTGAGTACACACACACTCACACACACACGCACACACACACACACACAAACACACACACACACACACACACACACACACACACACAATAGATAAGGTGGACAGAGACAAGATGTTCCAGAGGGGACACAGAAACAAGGGGTCACAATTGGAAGTTGAAGACTCCTATGAGTCAAAGGGATGTTAGGAAGTATTTCTTCAGTCATAGAGTTGTCAGGAAGTGGAATAGCTTGGAAAGCGACATAGTGGAGGCAGGAACCATACATAGTTTTAAGACTAGGTTTGATAAAGCTCATGGAGCAGGGAGAGAGAGGACCTAGTAGCAATCAGTGAAGAGGCGGGGCCAGGAGCTATGACTCGACCCCTGCAACCACAAATAGGTGAGTACAAATAGGTGAGTACACACACACATACACACACACACACACACACACACACACACATAGAAAGGAAGGAGCTTATCAACGACAACCAGCACGGATTCAGGGACGGGAAATCCTGTCACAAACCTACTGGAGTTTTATGACAGGGTGACGGCAGTAAGACAGGAGAGGGTGAAGTGTGTGTAGATTGCATTTTCTTGGACTGTAAGCAGGCTTTTGACACAGTTCCACCCAAAAGATTAGTACAAAAGCTGGAGGACCAGGCAGGTATAACAGGAAGGCACTGCAATGGATCAGAGAATACCATGACTCGCTGCAGAAGCAGCGAGTCATGGTACGCGACGAGCTGTCGGAGTGGGCGCCTGTGATAAGCGGGGTTAAACAGGGGTCAGTCCTAGGGCCGGTGCTGTTTCTGGTATATGTGAATGACATGACGGAAGGAATAGACTCAGAAGTGTCTCTGCAGACGATGTCAAGTTAATGAGAAGAATTCAATCGGAGGAGGACCAGGCAGAACTACAAAGGGATCTGGACAGGCTACAGGACTGGTCCAACAAATGGCTCCTGGAGTTCAACCCGGCCAAGTGCAAAGTCATGAATACAGTCTAGGGGCCAAAGACGACAAACCTCATTCAAGGAAAAGGATCTTGGGGTGAGTATAACACCGAACACATCTCCAGAGGCGCACATCAACCAAATAACTGCTGCAGCATACGGGCGACTGACTAGTCCCGGAGTTAAGGCATGTCCTACGAGGAGAGGTTAAGGGAAATCGACCTGACGACACTGGAGGACAGGAGGGACAGGGGAGACATGATAACAGCATATAAAATACTGAGAGGAATCACCAAGGTGGAAAAGGACTGGATGTTTCAGACATGGGACACAGCAACAAGGGGACACAATTGGAAGTTGAAGACTCAGATGAGTCACAGGGATGTTAGGAAGTATTTCTTCAGTCACAAAGTTGTCAGGAAGTGGAATAGTCTGGAAAGGTGGAGGCAGGAGCTATACATAGCTTTAAGAAGAGGTATGATAAAGCACACTGAGCAGGGAGGGAGTGACCTAGTAGCGACCAGTGAAGAGGCGGGGTCAGGAGCCATGAATCGACCCGTGCAACTACAATTAGGTGAGTACAAAAAGGTGAGTACACTTTCCACCATGATGACACCCTCACCATACACTGTATCATACCGACCTTCACGCAGGCACACCATCATGATGACACCCTCACCATACACTGCATCATACCGACCTTCACGCAGGCACACCACCATGATGACACCCTCACCATACACTGCATCATACCGACCTTCACGCAGGCACACCATCATGCTGTGTTAATAACTTTGCACTGAGGTAATAGTTTTGTATCTTCATTGTGTTCCATGTTAATAATTTAGCATAATCACTGTATCCTCGTAATAACTTAGCATAATTGTGGTGTTCCGTGGAAGTAACTTAACGTCATTGCTCTCTACCGTGATAATAATTTAGAACCATCATAGTACTGTGGTCACTAATTGACAGTGTAGCAGGTACAGTGTTAGGTTAGGTAAGGTTTGTCAGGAAACAAAACAAGTGTTTCCTGACGCGGTTCTTAGTCAGATGGTGACCCGCCATTTTAGCTTTTGGTCATGTGACTGAGGCCTTCCGCTGGCTTACCGGTCCACCTCTTTCAAAATGATGGTCATAGTTGTAACCATTTATTGCAGGTGCAGTGTGTGTTGCCCCGCTCGTCTGGTTTGTAAACACTGTGGCATCGCGGACTTCATGGCGCCAGCCAGACTGCTTGGTAGCAACGACTCTCCTCCACTCATGGGAGGTTCCTTCATGCTGGGCTCTTGATCCAAGGAAGTGGTCTTCTTCTCCCCTTCCTTGGATCAAATCTGATTTCCTACCATTTTCAGGCGCTATATGACCTCTAAATTTGCTAATAATGCGTCCCTAGAATCTTGCATAAGTAAATATTATTAATATTCCTAGTGATGAGTACCGTTTATTCCTAGTGATGAGTACTGTTTATTCCTAGTGATGAGTACTGTTTATTCCTAGTGATGAGTACCGTTTATTCCTAGTGATGAGTACTGTTTATTCCTAGTGATGAGTACCGTTTATTCCTAGTGATGAGTACCGTTTATTCCTAGTGATGAGTACTGTTTATTCCTAGTGATGAGTACTGTTTATTCCTAGTGATGAGTACCGTTTATTCCTAGTGATGAGTACTGTTTATTCCTAGTGATGAGTACTGTTTATTCCTAGTGATGAGTACCGTTTATTCCTAGTGATGAGTACCGTTTATTCCTAGTGATGAGTACCGTTTATTCCTAGTGATGAGTACTGTTTATTCCTAGTGATGAGTACCGTTTATTCCTAGTGATGAGTACCGTTTATTCCTAGTGATGAGTACCGTTTATTCCTAGTGATGAGTACCGTTTATTCCTAGTGATGATACCATTTATTCCTAGTGATGAGTACTATTTATTCCTAGTGATGAGTACCGTTTATTCCTAGTGATGAGTACTATTTATTCCTAGTGACGAGTAATATTATATACATTTACTATTTACGTTGAAAGTGATGGGTATATACCTGGAGAGGGCTTCGGAGGGGTCAACGCCCCCGGGGTCTGGTCTGTGACCAGGTAGTAGAGTACAAGTACTAGAGTACAAGTAGCAGAGTATATTTAGTAGAGTACAGGTAGTAGAGTGCAAGTAGTAGAGTTATATATATATATATATATATATATATATATATATATATATATATAATATATATATATATATATATATATATATATATACTATGCAATGCTATATATACGTACAATATATACATACTATACAGTACTATATATACATACAATATATACATACTATACAGTACTATATATATATGTACTTTATATACATATTATACAGTAATATATATATACATACTACTGCTGCGTAGTTCGCTTGTTTAATTAACGTGATTACCAGCTGTTAGAAAGGAGTGAGCGTCTTCCCCGATGCAGTTTGTTGTCGGTTACTAGTGCCAAGTCTGGGGATGCCAAACCAAACCAGTGCCAAAACTATTAGTGCCAAGCTTGGTTCGATCTTTTCGTCGATGGTGTACCTAGGAACTAATAAGTGTTTGTGTTTATTTTGTTTTCGACAAGTTGTTGATGTCCTTTTCTAGATGTTATTCATGATGGTGGCTTTGAGGGGACTAGAGCTAGAGTTCGGCCACACTGGAGAGAGATTCATCTGTAAAAACTTGCATTTGTGGTCACAGTTAGATCTGTGCTAACCTCTCTATGGTATATAAATATACCTAGCTGGATGACTCTTATTGTAGCCAGCTGGCCCAGTCTTACGCACTGGCCTGGAGTTTTACGACTCACTCGCCACGAGTTCAATCCCCGCACGTGGTATGGTTTGGGATGACAGATTGTTTAAATAAAAGTTGGCTGTATTTATATATTCTCCATGACAGATTGGTTTTATAAATAGGGTAAATTGGGTAAGGAAATCTGTCAGCCTTAGTTGAGAGACTCAGAGACTCATTTGCCCGTGAGTACAGTAACTTCTCTGGCCTTAAAATTATTCTTATTATGAGGAAACGTTAAACCCATGGGGGTCATACAACCACTGGGAAATGGTCGGTAATCTGGTATAATCCAAAGAGGAGGAGGAGATTTGTTCCAGCGTCGAGGTACCGCCCTTGAAGAGCTTGGTATTTGTTCCAGCGTCGAGGTACCGCCCTTGAAGAGCTTGGTATTCAGAGGTTTAGTTCCAGTAGAGTTGGAGTTACTGTTAAGTTGGGTTACCATGTGAGTCAGGATGACTTATTCCATAAACAATGAGAAAGGAACTGATAAATATTATCATCACAGAGAAATAAATATAAACGTAGACATAAGCTTGTTCTTCCCACGTGCGTCTTATGTGTCTATCATCAAATTTTGACAGAGATTTCAACCTTTGCCTCTTTTTGAGTATGAAAAATTTTCTTGAAGAATTATGAATATAACAAGTTCATATAAAGACTCTTAACCGGGGGTATCCATACCCCATGGGGGTATGGACACCAAATAATGGGGGTATGAGGCTCAATCTCTGAACAATTTGCCGTTTTTCTAATAAATAAATATGATAAAATCCTTATGATTTTCTTGCAGCTGCTGGTAGCTACCCATATGTAAAGTAAAACCAAGCAACTGACATCTAACAGGACTGGTGATAATGGTGATAATTTCGACAGTCTGGTGAGCGGGTGTGGAGATATTGGGTAACCCATTGTGGGTCTGTAATCACAAAAAGGTTAACTCTTTACATCAGGGGTTCTTAAGATAGAGAATATATATATGAGGGAGCCCAACACTGGCACAAAGTGTATATAGAAGTATTCGTAATTCCTAAGAGAAGCATAAGTAAGTATAACCAATGGGAGGTTGAAGAGTCTTGTTCAGACAATCAATCATTCAGGAAAATGCTAATTGAACTGTTCAAAATATCAAGCGTAACCACCGATATCACTATTTTTTCATTAAAGTTTATATTTTTTCTAATATCCAGATCATCCTAGGTAAGAAAAGTTTATTGAGATATCTTCCTTCCGCCTCATGTCAATGTGATATTTTAGTCACCAGTTGTACCACAGGGTATGTCCCTCTCCCCTTGTACCACAGGGTATGTCCCTCTCCCCTTGTACCACAGGGTATGTCCCTCTCCCCTTGTACCACAGGGTATGTCCCTCTCCCCTTGTACCACAGGGTATGTCCCTCTCCCCTTGTACCACAGGGTATGTCCCTCTCCCCTTGTACCACAGGGTGTCCCTCTCCCCTTGTACCAGAGTAGGTACCTATCTCCCGGGTTGTCTCCAACATTTCCTATACGGTATAATCGTTTGCAAAGGTATACTGAAGTAACTACCTAACAGATTAATTAAACATTTAACATATTCATGTAAGACTGGATGGAAATCGATCCCGAGGTTTCGTGTGTACAAATCCAGCGCTTTACCACTAGGAGCACCTCTAGAAGCACCACTAGGAACACCACTAGGAGCACCACTAGGAGCACGCACCGATAACTGGTCCTTCAAACAGAATTGTTTGCCATATTCCTTGCACTTAAATCCGTCCATTGTAATTGTAACTGATTCTCGATTATCCATAGATGCTCTTAGCTCCTTAAGTATAAACTGTGGTATGCTTGTCTCAGAAGGCAGACACAGGTAGGATTGTGGACAGTGGAGTGAGAGTGCACCTTCTGTGGATTCCATCTCACACTGGTCTTCAGATGCATGATAGAATTGATGAATTGGCTAAGTTGTATGCTTTCAAAGAGGGAGTAGATTACAATCTTCGACTGTCATTTAGTAGTTTGAGACCAATAATAAGAAAAAAAATCAGCTAAATTCTATTGAACTAAGAATGAATGAGATTGACAACAGTCAAACCATCTTTCATTATTCTATCATGCAGGAGGAGCCACATGTCTATGGTGCATCCAACAAAATAAGCAGACTCTTGAATGTCACTACCGCCCGCCTCCGGCTGGGTTACAAGTATCCTTGGGTAGTTAAATCACCACCACCAGATGTAGTACAAACGAAATGTAAACTTTGTCAGATGGACTCCTGTCACACCCTGCGTCATTATGTACTGGAAAAATACCCTGACTTTGTTCACTGTAAGTAAAGCATTACTACTTTGTGTATGTGTGTGTGTGTGTGTGTGTGTGTGTGTGTGTGTGTGTGTGTGTGTGTGTGTACTCACCTAGTTCTCACCAAGTTGTGGTTGCAGGGGTCGCTACTAGGTCACTTCGTGCTCCATGAGCTTTATCATACCTCTTCTTAAAGCTATGTATGGATCCTGCCTCCACTTCATCACTTCCCAGACTATTCCACTTCCTGACAACTCTGTGACTGAAGAAATACTTCCTAACATCCCTGTAATTCATCTGAGTCTTCAACTTCCAACTGTGATCCCTTGTTGCTGTGTTCCATGTCCACCTTGTCGATTCCTTTCAGTATTTTATATGTCGTTATCATGTCCCCTATCTCTCCTGTCTTCCAGTGTCGTCAGGCCGATTTCCCTTAACCTCTCCTCGTAGTACATACCCCTTAGCTCCGGGACTAGTCTTGTTGCAAGCCATTGCTCTTTCTCTAGTTTCCTTACGTGCTTGGCTAGGTGTGGGCTCCAAACTGGTGCTGCAAACTCTAATATGAGCCTAACGTACACAGTGTACAGGGTCCTGAACGATTCCTTATTAAGATGTCGGAATGTTGTTCTTAGGTTTACTAGGCGCCCGTATGTTGCAGCAGTTATTTGGTTGATGTGCGCCTCAGGAGATGTGCCTGGTGTTATACTCACAGAGATCCTTTTCCTTGAATGAGGTTTGTAGTCTCTGGCCCCCTAGACTGTACTCCATCTGCAGTCTTCTTTGCCCTTCCTCAGTCTTCATTACTTTGCACTTGTTGGGGTTGAACTCCAGGAGCCAGTTGGTGGACCAAGCTTGCAGCCTGTCCAGATCCCTTTGTAGTTCTGCCTGGTCCTCGTCCGATTGAATTCTTCTCATCAACTTCACATCATCTGCAAACAGGGGCACTTCGGAGTCTATTCCTTCCGTCATGTCGTTCACAAATACCAGAAACAGCACCGGTCCTAAAACTGACCCCTGTGGAACCCCACTCGTCACAGGCGCCCACTATGACACCTCGCCACGTACCATGACTCGCTGTTGTCTTCCTGACAGGTATTCCCTGATCCATTGTAGTGCCTTGCCTGTTATCCCTGCCTGGTCCTCCAGCTTTTGCACTAATCTCTTGTGTGGAACTGTGTCAAACGCCTTCTTACAGTCCAAGAAAATGCAATCTGCCCACCCCTTTCTCTCTTGTCTTACTGCTGTCACCCTTTTATAGAACTCCAGTATTTTTGTGACACAGGATTTCCCGTCCCTGAACCCGTGCTGGCCGTCGTTGATAAGCTCGTTTCTTTCTAGGTGCTCCACCACTCTTCTCCTGATAATCTTCTCCATGACTTTGCATACTATACATGTTAGTGACACTGGTCTGTAGTTTCACTTCTTCCTCGGTTGTATGTAATGTGTTCAACACTTGATGGTGTACCCCACCTCTCCGTCTTTCTGGAGTCCCTTTCTCTCCACTGTGAAGTGTGAACACTTCTTTGAATCTCATATTGAGCTCCTCACATACTACGCGGTCGTTTCTTGTGATGTCCCCTCCTTCCTTTCTCAACCTGATTACCTGGTCCTTGACTGTTGTTTTCCTCCTGTGAGTGTGTGTGTGTGTGCATGTGACCTAATTAATGTCTGCATAAATAACCCATTACGATTGTGACCAGAGATAAACATGTAAATAGATCATTACCACTGTAACTTGTTCAGCTATCTAAACTTTGCTGCCCAGTCCCTGGACCCATTATGTACGTCTGTAATCTTTTGACTACCTCCCACAGGATTGGTATGGGGTGCATAATAAAAATATTAAAATAACTACCACCAGACCGTGTTGGTTACACTAGGAAGGTGATATCCAGCCTAAGTCAGGTAATGTGTGCAAATACTTCAGTCTGCAGAGACACCAAAAACAACGTCTTTTCAGTGTCAGGCTCATTGTATTCGAAAGAGTTAATGAATAATTATAACTAAATTAAATGACACTGAATGGTAATCGAACACTTAAGTGTTGTTGGTGAGTAAAGATGGCTATAAATATATATTTTTGTTGCAGACCGTAGCGCCCGTAGACATTATCTGAATTAGACAGGTTGTCGCCTTCCTATAGTAATCAACACAGCTTAGTGGAGGAGGGATTCCCCACAACTTGGTTCGTTCCCTTCCTTTCAGTTAAAGAGTTATTAACGACTTTTTCCGAGTACATTGACACTGACATTAAAGGGACAAGAGATAGATTTCTACTTATTGTTGAAGAGTAAAACAGATGCTCTGCTATTGATAAGTTAGAGTTCTTTAACAGTATTGAAAGCTATGAAGTTAGTAAATGAGATCTTAAACATGGTCTAAATGTCTTCAATTAGGACCTCCCGACCTCTGACGTACCTGATCTTATAGCTGCAGCTCATTCCATTACTCGATCACCCTGAGACTAAAGAAATGCTTTCCGACACACCATATTCATCAAGGGGGTTTTTTCCCTTAGAGGACAAAACATGGGGAAATTTTAAATTTGGGCCTGAACCCGGGGGGGCGCCTAACTCGGGGGGAGGCGCCAACCGCCGGGGAGGCGCCTAACTGCCGGGAGGGCCTAATCGCCAGGGAGGCCCTAATCCCGGGGGCGCCTAACTGGGGGGGGCGCCTAACTGCCGGGAGGCCCCCCTCGCCAGGGAGGCGCCTAACTCGCCAGGGAGGCGCCTAACTCGCCAGGAAGGCGCCTAACTCGCCAGGGAGGCGCCTAATTTTCCCAAAACGCCTAACTCCCAGGGAGGTCCCTTTTAATTTTGCCAGGGGGCCTAACTTGCCGCTAGGGGGAAAAAAAAGTAAATTAGTTCATAAAAATAAATTCACTTATCGTTGCCAAAATATCTACATAGGAAAAGAAAAAAAAAAGAATTAAGTGTTAAAGTGAAACAAATGTTCCCAACGTCTTATTAGGTGTAAATACAGTTCAAACCAGCTTGCCGGTGACTAGTGGCAAGGACACAGGTGATAGGCGGACTCAGTAATAGCCAGACTCACTACTACAGATAAACGTCTGCTCATCCACACTCCCGTCTCATTTATATAATGTATATACTTGCCTTTGCAAATGTATACTTATACAAATAATATGGAAAGTACATGATAAATTATGACTAATCTCTTGGAGTAAATTTTCCTTTTCCCCCCTTTTTGCCCCCTTGTCCTGAGCTTGCCTTTTGGCCCCCATCCCCTTTCTTTGGCCCCATTAACCCCCCTCCTGGCCCCGTTAACCCCTCCTTTGCCCCGTTGACTTGTTGGCCCTGTTCTTTCCTTGGCCTGATTGTCCCAGACTGCCCTTGGCCCACACCCAGCTGCCTGTCAGAATAAAAGGAACCAACACAAGTCACTTCAGACCAAAAAAAAACCGCCTTAGCTGTCAATATTCGGATAAGAATATTAGAATTATTGGACATATGGATGTGGGTAACGAGAAGATGTATAAAAATAAGAACTAGGAGAAACTGAGCAGGTTGGCCATGCAGCAGGTAAATTCCAAACGGCTTGAATGCCCCACCTTCAGGTTTCGGGTTACATTCACTTGAGACATGACTGACCTAAGACAAGCTAGTCAGGACCAATAACCCCCATGCACCTATATAATGAGCCCCTTCAGTACTAAAGGAATTGTAAGGTCAGGTTACATTCCTAGAGGACACTCATCTGACCTGTACAACTAGTCATTCCAACTCACACCCATCCACACCCACCATGTATTTACTAAACCTATTTTAAAACCACCAACGCCTAATTTTGCCGGAAACTCGGGGAGTTTGCCACCTATCCCACAACCCCCAACCCAAACCGGGGGGCCCTTTCCCAACCCTTCCTGAACGAACTTTCCAACTTGAAAAAAATTTGCTTTTTCCTTTTGGTTGGAATTTTCAGAGTTAATTTACATCCCCTTTTTGTTTATTCCCGCTTTCCATTTGTACACCTCAAATCAATCCCCCAAAATTCTACCCCTTTTTTTAAAAGTATTCGGGCCCTAAAATTATCCTCAAGGGAAATTTCTGATAAAAGGGACAACTCTTGAAAATCCTCCTTGTCCTTTTTGCATTTTATCCATTCTGTTGGTACCAAACTTGCGCCCTTTAACTAAATGGGCCTTAACCTTTTATGAGTTGGCCCTGGGCTTCTTTTTTATCTTCTTGATTGAACCAAGGTTCCCTGTTAGCTTGCCGAACATATGCACTGTTGTCTAGGTCAGATACTATAACCAGAACTCCTAAATCCTTTCAATAAGTAATAAGATTAATTATTCGGCTATATGTGGCATGAAGAAAGTATGATTATAATTATTGAAAAAAAAGCTGTCTTCATGCGGAACCTTGAGCCTCAGTACAGGTTTTCGATCTATCAATTTTTTTTAATCCAGATCATAAGAAATCAAGGAGCAAAGTAGTAGTCCTACGGTTTTGTTCTCGGCGGATCTGCTTCTCAGTTACTCACTGATTCCCATTTTTTAAAGGTATCTAAATCATTCTAAAGTACTTATTTCACTAACACTTCAAATTTGTTTAGTTTTCTCAAAATAAATACGATATATTAAAAACCAGTGCTTCTCTACTTTATTTTTAATTACCACTTATCAAACTTAAATCGGTATTTCGAGTTCTCTATGCCTATTTTTCTCACTAGCAACATCACTCATATTTCCCCTCATTCTAAGCCTTCCAGCGGTATTGATTCATTTTTCTTCATTATTCTTGATTTTTTCCATCACATTATTGTTCCATTCTTATATATGGAAAAAAACTGCTCAAGATAATGTAAATAAGATCTTGAAATGATGTGAAATGTCTTTGAGATTTCTGTTACGTATAGTTCTCTCTATGATCCCATTACTTCATTAGCTTTTTTTGGATTCAGATTTCTACCTACTCTTTTAAAGTCTATTATGATTAAGTTCCACAATTTTTAGTTCATAGGTGCCGAGGTTATTTTCTTATCCTTAGACTAGGACCTTATTCTTGTTCATATTGAAGTGCTTCTGCCACTTTACCAACTATAATATAAAATTCTTTAAATCGTCCTAACACTTTCTGGCGTCTTCAGAATGTATCTGTATTGCAGTGCCATCAGCGAATTTACTTAAGTTATCATTTATTCCCTTACCTTAGTTATTTATGCAGATTACAGATAACAAAGGGACCAGCACTGACCCCCGTGGAAAGACACTTGAGTCTCTTCCATATTCTAATTTCATCCCAATAATGAAATTCTTTGCTGTGGAAAAATACACTTAGGTAGATTTCGGGACATTTATTAAGAGAAACGTTTCGCCAAGAGTGGCTTCTTCAGCCACTCGTGGCGAAACGTTTCCTTTAATAAATGTCCTGAGATGTAAATAAGTGTCTTTTTCCATACCTTGTCGGTATCAACATACCATTTCTCACATTCTTTGGTGCCCATCAGTCAGCCTTGAGCCATGAGAGGATTTCCTCTCAAATTTCTTTTACTGCCACTTTTTTTCATCAGTCTCCTATGTGTGACTTTTAAAAAAGCTTTTGGGAATTCCAGATCATACTCCATTACCTGAAATTTCTAAGCTTTTAAAGACTGAATTTGATAGGCAAGACCTATTCGGGGGTCAAATTATGTTAATCAAGATGACTTCAAATTCTATCCGAACTTACAGACAAGAACCTATCTTTATTTTTGTAGGTATATATCACTTATTGATTCCAAAATAATATGCCTATAATTGAGATTAGGCTCACGAGGCTATAATCTGAAGGATCTATCTTACATTTTGAAGTTAGTAGTTAAATTCCTCTTTGTATTCTTTATTAATCCTTAAAAAAAAAGTTCTTCGGGCTTTTATTAAAGGAATAACTGGTGTTATGTAGGATAAACTGCCAACACCCGTTGCAAATACCATTGTTTTAGTAAATTATGAAGATCATCCATTATGTTCTTTAACAATATTTTTTTAATTATTTTTCAAAAAATATTTATGTAGAATGGGAAATAAAATTTCGCTTGTACTGTGTAATTTATATATGAAGCACTGAAGCAGATATGCTTCCTCACATTAAATCTTCTGGCTCATTTGACGCATTTTTATACCAATGGTTTGGTTGATGGTCAGCATCAAACTTAAAGCTGAACTGGAACTCAGAGTGACAGTGACAGAAACTCAGCTCAGATTGTATGAAACAAGAAGCGCAGTTTCTAGTTCTTAGCACAGTATCTAGATCACTGCTTAGCACAGTGTCTAGATCACTGCTTAGCACAGTATCTAGATCACTGCTTAGCACAGTATCTAGATCACTGCTTAGCACAGTATCTAGATCACTGCTTAGCACAGTATCTAGATCACTGCTTAGCACAGTATCAAGATCACTGCTTAGCACAGTATCTAGATCACTGCTTAGCACAGTATCTAGATCACTGCTTAGCACAGTATCTAGATCACTGCATAGCACAGTATATAGATCACTGCTTATCACAGTATCTAGATCAGGACAATTAGATCCTGAAAATAGATTACGCTGACTAGTTTCTATGAAGAGGTTTGTTACTGGCAAATCAGTGTTGCCTTCTTTAAAAAAAAAAAAGGAATGTGAATAACAACCCGGAGGGAGATTTAAATCGTTTGTAACTAAGAAATGGTTATAACTATGGCCATAATTTTTAAAGGGGTGGACTGGTAAGCCAGCGGAAGGCCTCGGTCAGATGACCAAAAGCTCCAACGGCGGGTCATCATCTGACTAAGACCCGCGTCAGGAAACACTTGTCCTGTTTCCTAACAAACCTTACCTAACCTAAATGAGAGGCCAAGCCAAAACAAAAAGTATAAAACCTATTAAAAAAAATGGTAAAAAAATATATTCAATGCATATTAGAAACAAGTCAACCAAGAATAGCCAGACCCTCATGTAAGCCAGCTAAGATCTAATGTAAATATTGCAAACTTTCTTATATAGGACGAAGTGGAAGGGAACTCAAAACTAAGAGATTACTAGCTATCCATAAGGCATGCTCAAAAATGCTTGGCCATCTTTCAAATCATTAACTGGAAACATTAGATTTCATTATAGCTATCCAGAATTTTACCATCTAATAGGAACAATCTAACCCTGGAACTATAACGTCATTGATATTGATACAACCATATCACATTAACTCTCTTTAAAAGGCCCCTTTTTTCAAACATTTTAACATCGTATTATTCTTTGGAGAATCCACCTCCGAATGTCTTAGTAACAAAGAGCATGTAAAATACATTACGTCTAATAGCTGAGTGACTTTAAAACGTCTGGTGTCTGGTGTACGCAAAGGCTACTGTAGTGCGCATAAAGTGTGGTCTCGTGGTTGTCTGAGTTTTAAGTGCGCAGTTGTGACCAAGCTCATCTTAATGATCATCCTTACCGAGAAGAAGAAAGATTAAGTGATAAAGTCTGCACGATGATGTACGAAGAGGACACAAGAAATGTGATCACAAGAGCAAAGAGGTGGTGATCATGTGACGCTCAAAGTGAAGCAACTCTGCAAGAGGTATGCAATATGGCGTCAGCACAGTCGAACCATAACGTAATGTTTTTTATTTTTTGGCGGAGAGAAACGGTGACTATCATCATCTTAACTGTGTATTAGAAAATGCGCACTCTCATAACTGATCTTCACTGTGTTGTAGAGAATCAACGCTCCAATAACTGCAAACAGAGACACTTCTGAGTCGATTCCTTCCGTCATGTCATTCACATATACCACAAACAGCGCTGGTTCTAGAATTGACCCCTGTACTCCCCTATTTGTACTAACCTATTTGTGGTTGCAGGGGTCGATTCATAGCTCCTGGCCCCGCCTCTTCACTAATTGCTACTAGGTCCTCTCTCTCCCTGCTCCATGAGCTTTATTAAACCTCGTCTTAAAACTATGTATAGTTCCTGCCTCCACTACGTCGCTTTCTAAGCTATTCCACTTCCTGACAACTCTATGACTGAAGAAATACTTCTTAACATCCCTTTGACTTATAGGAGTCTTCAACTTCCAATTGTGACCCCTAGTTTCTGTGTCCCCTCTCTGGAACATCTTGTCTCTGTCCACCTTATCTATTCCTCGCAGTATTTTATATGTCGTTATCATGTCTCCCCTAACCCTCCTGTCCTCTAGTGTCGTCAGGCCGATTTCCCTTAACATTTCTTCGTAGGACAATCCCCTTAGCTCTGGGACTAGTCTTGTTGCAAACCTTTGCACTTTCTCTAATTTCTTGACGTGCTTGACCAGGTGTGGGTTCCATTTACGTCAGGCCCATGCTAGAGTATGCAGCACCAGTCTGGAACCCACACCTGGCCAAGCACGTCAAGAAATTAGAGAAAGTGAAAAGGTTTGCGACAAGGTTAGTTCCAGACCTCAGAGGAATATCCTACGACAACGCTGGAGGACAGGAGGGTTAGAGGAGACATGATAACGACATACAAAATACTGCGGGGAATCGACAAAGTAGATAGTGACAGGATGTTCCAGAGAGGGAACATAGAAACAAGGGGGCACAATTGGAAGTTGAAGACTCAGATGAGTCAAAGGGATGTTAGGAAGTATTTTTTCAGCCATAGAGTAGTCAGGAAGTGGAACAGTCTAGCAAGTGATGTAGTGGAGGCAGGAACCAGTACATAGCTTTAAGACGAGGTATGATAAAGCTCATGGAACAGGGAGAGAAGGGACCCTGTAGCGACAGTAAGAGGCAGGGACAGGAGCTGAGTATCGACCCCGGCAACCACAATTAGGTGAGTACAATTAGGTGAGTACCAGTGTCACTGACATGTATAGTATGCAAGGTTATGGAGAAGATTATCAGGAGAAGAGTAGTGGAGCACCTAGAAAGGAAAGAGCTTATCAACGACAGCCAGCACGGTTTCAGGGATGGGAAATCCTGCATCACAAACCTACTGGAGTTCTATGACAGGGTGACGGCAGTAAGACAAGAGAGAGAAGGGTGGGTATATTGCATTTTTCATGGACTGTAAGAAGGCGTTTGACACAGTTCCATACAAGAGATTAGTGCAAAAGCTGGAGGACCAGGCAGGGATAACAGGCAAGGCACTACAATGGATCAGGGAATACCTGTCAGGAAGACAACAGCGAATCATGGTACGTGGCGAGGTGTCAGAGTGGGCGCCTGTAACGAGCGGGGTGCCACTGGGATCAGTCCAAGGACAAGTGCTGTTTCTGGTATTTGTGAACGACATGACGGAAGGAATAGACACCGAAGTGTCCCTGTTTGCAGATGATGTGAAGTTGATGAGAAGAATTCAATAGGACGAAGACCAGGCAGAACTACAGAGGGATTTGGACATGCTGCAGGCCTTGTCCAGCAACTGGCAAACCTAAGAACAGCATTCCGACATCTTAATAAGGAGTCATTCAGGACCGTGTACACTGTGTACGTTAGGCCCATATTGGAGTATGCAGCCCAGTTTGGAACCCTCACCTAGCCAAGCATGTAAGGAAACTAGAGAAAGTGCAAAGGTTTGCAACAAGACTAGTCCCGAAGCTAAGGGGTATGTCCTACGAGGAGAGGTTAAGGGAAATCGACCTGACGACACTGGAAGACAGGAGAGATAGAGGGGATATGATAACGACATATAAAATACTGAGAGGAATTGACAAGGTGGACAGAGACAGAATGTTCCAGAGATGGGACACAGCAACAAGGGGTCACAGTTGGAAGTTGAAGATTCAGATGAATCACAGGGATGTTAGGAAGTATTTCTTCAGTCACAGAGTGGTCAGAAGTGGAATAGTCTGGGAAGTGATGTAGTGGAGGCAGGATCCATACATAGATTTAAGACGAGGTATGATAAAGATCATATAGCAGGGAGAGAGAGGACCCAGTAGCAATCAGTGAAGAGGCGGGGCCAGGAGCTAAGTCTCGACCCCTGCAACCACAATTTTGTGAGTACAATTAGGTGAGTACACACACACACACATACACACACTCACACACACACACACACACACACACACACACACACACACACACACACACACATACACACACACACACACACACACACACATACACACACACACACACACACACATACACACACACATGTACCCTAACATTTGTGAGGGTCAAATCTGAATCATACTCGAATACTGCTTACACAACTGTCAAAGTCAGTCCCACACACTACGCCACTAAATTACGTCACACACACACACACACACACACACACACACACACACACACACACACACACACACACACACACACACACACACACACACACACACACTCACACACACACAGCACCAGTTTGGAACCCACACCTAGCCAAGCACGTGAAGAAGATCGAGAAAGTGCAAAGATTTGCAACAAGACTAGTCCCGGAGCTAAGGGGTATGTCCTACGAGGAGAGGTTAAGGGAAATCGACCTGACGACACTGGAGGACAGGAGGGATAGGGGGGATATGATAACAACATAAAAAATACTGAGAGGAATTGACAAAGTGGACAGAGACAGAATGTTCCAGAGATGGGACACAGCAACAAGGGGACACAGTTGGAAGCTGAAGACTCAGATGAATCACAGAGATGTTAGGAAGTATTTCTTCAGTCACAGAGTGGTCGGGAAGTGGAATAGTTTAGGAAGCGATGTAGTCGAGGCAGGCTCAATACATAGCTTTAAGCAGAGGTATGATAAAGCTCATGACGCAGGGAGAGTGACCCAGTAGCGGCCAGTGAAGAGGCGGGGCCAGGAGCTATGACTCGACCCCTGCAACCACAACTAGGTGAGTACACACACACACACACACACACACACACACACACACACACACACACACAACACACACTCACACACACTGAACCACCATAAGAACCCCGCAACCAAACACGCTATCTCAACACAAACCACAATCCACACTTACAGCTCCCACCCCAGAATATGCTGTAGAATCCCACAGCACATTACCAGGCCCCACACCCTCCACAGACTCACCAGAACACAGTGTTGGAGAGGAAACTGAAGGTATGGTACATCAACGCTGATGGAATAACGAATATGTGGGAGGAGTGGCACGAAAGAATCAAAGATGCATCACTGGACATCATAGCTCTCACTGAAACAAAGCTAACAGGAATGATAACAGATGCCATCTTTCCAATGGGATATCAGATCCTGAGGAAAAACAGAGGGAACCGAGGGCCTGGAGTGGCACTGCTCATCAAAAACCAATATGATTTTTATGAGCTGGAGAGAGGAGACAGAGGAGAAGCAAGAGACTACATAATAGGAACATTTCAGTCTGGAGGTCTCAAGGTGGTAATTGCAGTGATGTATAACCTACCACAGAACATCAGGAGGCCAAGGCAAGAGTATGATGAGAGTAACAGAGCGATGGTTGAAGTGGCCAGAAGGGTTCATGCGAGCAGGGCAAAGCTACTGATTGTGAGTGACCTCAATCACAAAGAAATTGACTGGGAGAACTTGGAGCCACATGGGGGCCAGAAACGTGTATTGCAAGGATGATGGAGGTGGTACAGGGAAACTTCATATACCAACATGTAAGGGACTACCAGAGAGAGTGAGGAGAGGATGAACCAGCAAGCCTGGACCTAGTATTCACCTTGAGTAGTGCAGATATTGAGGACATCACATATGAAACACCCCTCGGGGCCAGTGACCCCGTGGTTCTGAGCTTCGAATACATAGTAAAGTTACAAGTAAAGAGGGAAGCAGGAAGGGCAGTACGAACAAAGCCAAACTTCAAGAGAGTGGACTACAGAGGCATGAAGAATTTCCTGCATGAGGTTCAGTGGGACAGAGCACTGGCAGGGAAGTCAGTAAACGAGATGATGGAATATGTGACAACAATATGCAAGGAAGCTGAGGAAGGTTTGTACCCAAGGGTAACAGAAATAACGAGAAGGCCAGGATGAGCCCTTGGTTCACCCAAAGGTGTAGAGAGGCCAAAACCAAGTGTGCTAGAGAATGGAAGAAGTATAGAAGGCAAAGGACCCAGGAGAATAAGGAAATAAAGTTTTTTGGGGTGATGTCTGTACAATGTAGACGTGAAAATATTATGCACCTAGTGAGGATAAATTTTGTGTAATATGTCATAATGTTTTTTCTTGCACGAGTTTGTGTACTATGCCGGAAAAGAATATGCACAGGTAAGAAGGGAGGCCCAACGACAATACGAAAATGACATAGCAGCGAAAGCCAAATCTGACCCAAAGCTGTTGTACAGCCACTTCAGGAGGAAAACAACAGTCAAGAACCAGGTATCAGCCTGAGGAAGGAAGGAGGAGAGATCACAAGAAACGACCAAGAAGTATGTGAGGAGCTCAACATGAGATTCAAAGAAGTGTTCACAGAGGAGACAGAAGACACTCCGGAAAGACGGAGAGGTGCGGTACACAATAAAGTTTTGGACACAATACATACAACCGAGGAAGAAATGAAGAGGCTGCTAAGCGAGCTAGATACCTCAAAGGCGATGGGGCCAGATAACATCTCTCCATGGGTCCTGATGTCGTGGGGGTTCGTGAGGAGAGAGGGACTGAGACAGGGGTCAGAGGAGCTATGTGAACCACTAACAACAGTCTTCAACACATCTATCGAAACAGGGCGACTACCTGAGGTATGGAAGACAGCAAATGTAGTACCAAATTTAAAAAAAGGAAACAGACATGAAGCACTAAACTAGAGACCAGTGTCACTGACATGTATAGTATGCAAAGTCATGGAGAAGATTATCAGAAGAGTGGTGGAACACCTAGAAAGGAATGAGCTTATCAACGACAACCAGCACGGTTTCAGGGATGGGAAATCCTATGTCACAAAAATACTAGAGTTCTGTGTCAGGGTGACAGCAGTAAGACAAATGAGAGAGAGCGGGGTGAGTAGATTATGTTTTCTTGGACTGTTAGAAGGCGTTTGACACAGTTCCACACATGAGATAAGTGCATAAGCTGGAGGACCAGGCAGGTATAACAGGGAAGGAACTGCAATGGATAAGGGAATACCTGTCAGGAAGACATCAGCGAATCATGGTACATGATGAGGTGTTCCACAGGGGTCAGTCCTAGGACCGGTGCTGTTTCTGGTATTTGTGAACGACATGACGGAAGGAATAGACTCCGAAGTGTCCCTGTTTGCAGATGATGTGAAGTTGATGAGAAGAATTCAATCGGAAGAGGACCAGGCAGAACTACAGAGGGATCTGGACAGGCTGCAAGCCTGGTCCAAAAACTGGAGTTCAACCCCACCAAGTGCAAAGTCATGAAGATTGGGGAAGGGCAAAGAAGACCGCAGACGGAGTACAGTCTAGGGGGCCAGAGACTACAAACCTCACTCAAGGAAAAAGATCTTGGGGTGAGTATAACGCCAGGCACATCTCCTGAGGCGCACATCAACCAAATCACTGCTGCAGCATACGGGCGCCTAGCAAACCTAAGAACACATTCGACATCTTAATAAGGAGTCATTCAGGACCCTGTACACTTGTACGTTAGGCCCATATTGGATCATGCGCACCAGTTTGTAACCCACATCTAGCCAAGCACGTAAAGAAACTAGAGAAAGTGCAAAGGTTTGCAACAAGACTAGTCCCGGAGCTAAGGGGTAGGTCCTACGAGGAGAGGTTAAGGGAAATCGACTTGACGACACTGGAGGACAGGAGAGATAGGGGGACATGATAACGACATATAAAATACTGAGAGGAATTGACAAAGTGGACAGAGACAGAATGTTCCAGAGATGGGACACAGCAACAAGGGACACAGTTGGAAGTTGAAGACTCAGATGAATCACAGGGATGTTAGGAAGTATTTCTTCAGTCACAGAGAAGTGGTGGTAGCTGGGCTAACGTGAAACTCGAGTTGGAAAAGAAAGTTTGGTGATTTTTGAATAAAACGAAGGTGGAGAAAGTATTGAAACTTTCTTCAGCCAAATAACTTTACTGGTTTAGTACTTTCCAAAAATAATAATGATAATAATTAATATAAAAGATGGAAGAAGAGAGCATGTGACATGGCGTACATAAATGGTATACAATACCGACAAAATGATGAAAATTAGACACATATGCAACATCTGGGTATTTTTAATATAGATGTTTCGCCATCCAGTGGCTTTATCAATACAAATTCTAGGACATAATTTGAAGACAGTAGAACTATATACAAAAGATGAGGTAATGAGCCTTGGAGATGGTGTGAAGAGCACCGTAGTTGTGGAGATTCTTCACCACTACGGTGCTCTTGGTTTGTAGTTTTTTCTATCATTACATTATATGTAGCGATAATATCAGTTTGATATCTTGGAATTATCAGATAATTAAATATTTATCCCACGTACTTATATCATGGATCCATAATGGCGTAAATTCATTCCACAGTGATGAAGAAGACATTTCGCCCAGTGTAGAACTTAATCAACTTATTGACTTGATAAAGTTCTATACAGAGCAAGATGTCCCAGATAAAAGCTTGTTCTGCAACGTTCGTCTTCTCGATCTATCAATAATTTCAACAGTTGCTTTGAAATTCATTTGCACTATATTGACTGTCTTCTCCCGTGAGTCCTTTCGGTAAAATAAAAAAAAAATCTGATTGGTTAACAGGGAATTTTACCATGGTATCTGCACGGGATTGTGTGTGTAAGCTGATAACAGCACTTAGTAATAAGGGGAGGATTGCCAGAGATTGCATAAGACCGTGTGTCACTATGTGGCGTCACTCCTTGTTACATAACTTGCACCACCAGGAGACCTGGTCTGAGACCGGTTCACGTGGGTCAACATGTCCGGAGTTACCAGCAGCACTACGCATGCAACAAGTGCGTCAATGATTATGGCACTCACCCTGACGTCACAATATTTCCTTGCAAACATACGCAGTTGAAAATAAATGCAAACAATAGTATACTTAATGACCTTCTTGGGTACATACTGACTATCTGAAGGTCTTTTGTTTATCTCGCGCTTAGCGGAGTGGGGGTCGAGAGCATCCACTTCCCAGTGTGCTAAATGACCCAGGCTAATTTACAGCTTAAGATAAATAGGATTTATATCATATGGCCAGTGAAACCATTCATTATTCAATAGTGCAGGACCTTGGTGGTCATACCTGTCCTAAGCTGTCTGGGAATTAGCGTGGGGTGATACCGAGCACATGGCTCGCTGCAGTGTTTTAGAATCTCAGGTTGAAGTGTTGAAGAAGGAGGTTCTACTTCTTCAGGAGGAAAATAGGAGGCTGAAGCTTCGCCTAGATAGGTGTGGGTGTGGGAGTGAGTGTGAGATGGTTGGAGCTGGTAAGGAGGAAATGGCTACCAACAGTGAAAGTGGCAGCCGC
>WNWK01029293.1:0-24551 GCA_009830355.1 Cherax destructor | reverse complement strand
TAGATTTTTAATTTTTAAAAATGAACAAAAAGTTTAAAAAAAGGGAAAAAGTCAGAGGCGGCTACAGTAAAAAGCATATTTCAAAAGGTACTAACCCCCACCCTGTTCCTCATCCTCTTTCTGACATAGACAGAGATGTAAACCACACCCCGGGTGTCTTCCTTTGCCGATGATACCCGAATTTGCATGCGTTGTCTCCATTGAAGACATCGAAATCTCCAAGCGAATAAACCAAATCTTTTAACTGGGCCGCAAAAACAATGCGAAGTTCAGTGAAGACAAATTTCAATTATTCCGATAGGGAAAAACTCGTGGAAAAAAACTGAATCAGAGTAAAAAACAAATTCCCCCACACAGTAGAAAAAAAACAATGTAAGTCCTGGGAGTGATAATGTCAGAGGATCTCATTTTCAAATCACAACAATGTATGTCCCACAGCTGCTAGGAAAATTATAGGATGGATAAGAACCCCAAAACTGGGGATCCCAAAGGGCCCAAAATTTCTTCAAATCGCTTGTTCTCTCTAGGCTGGAATATTCCCATACAGTAACCCCCCCCTTTCAAGGCAGGCGAACCCCCAACTAGAATGTACAGAAACTTTCACGGCATGTTTTTAAATGATAAGCCCTAAATTACTGGGAACGGTTGAATTTCCCTTGATTTGTATTCCCGGGAAACCCGGGTAAAAAGGTACATGATAATATACATTTGGGAAAATCCTTGAAGGACTAGTCCCAAATCTGCACCGAAAATCCTCCAAAAAAGAAAATTTGGCAGGCGTGCAACATCCCCCAAAAAAAAACAGGGACGCCATAAGTACGATAAGATAAAACACAACAAGTGAAAGGGGGCCCAAGACTGTTCAACGCCCCCCAGCATACATAATGGGGATTACCAACGACCCCTGGCTGTCTTCAAAAAGCTCTGGACAGGCACCTAAGTCAGTACCTGATCAGCCAGGCTGTGGTTCGTATGTCGGGTTTTCGTGCGGCCAGCAGTAACGCCTGGTTGATCAGGCCCTGATTCACCCGTGTCTGATCACAGACTGGGACGCGGCGTTGACCCCGGGAAAACCTTCCAGGTAACTCTAAAAACGGGATACTCCCGGGAACTCGGTATCTCCGGTATACTACATGTATACTCCAGGTATTCCGGATACTCCGGGGATACCCCTTATACTCGGGGGTCCCCCGGGATACCGGTATATAGGTCTGGGTATACTCAGGTTTTTCGGTTTCCCTTAAAACTCAGGTATATTCCCTATTCCATGTATACCCGGGATACCCATGTATACCGGGGTCCGGGGTATTCCCGGTTTCTCCCGGATATTCCGGGTATAATAAGATTTCTTCGGATTTTTTAACCCGGGGGTTGACCCCGGGTAACCCAAAAAATCGTGCGTCATCGAGGGCTGCTTTTTTTTTTGGGGGCCTTAATCTTGTCCCCCAGGATGCGACCCACATCAGTCGACTAACAACCCCCGGGCCTATTTTCTGCTAGGTGAACATGACAACAGGTGTAAGGAAACACGTCAAATGTTTCCACCCGCCTGGAATCGAACCCGGGCCCTCCGTGTGAAGCGAGACCTCTACCACCACTCCACCGGGCCCCGGTATCCCGCTCCAGGTATACTCCGGGGATACTCGGGGTACTCAGGGTTCCGGGTATCCGGGGATCTCCCGGTATACCCCAGGTATCCTTGTCTAACAGTTAGTATTTTACCCCCGATCACGTTCTTCCATTTCCATTACTTGACATTTATTTACATTCAATTTCATCTTATCTTTAAACCAATTCAAATATTTTGTTGGAGTTCACAGTCATTTTCTTCCGCATAAAATCTTTGCATTGTCAACAAACATACTGTAAAATTTTCATTCCCCCACAAATCAAAAAACTGAGGTCGATCACCATGCCCAGCCCTTCTAAGGGGGCAAAAGGGTGGACTTTCCATCCGTTTAAGCCTGCCCTTCCCGTTAGGAAAGGGGGCAGACCAGAGGGGCCTAATTTTCTACCTCCATGCCTCGTGCTGGTGGGTTGGCTAGGGCCCGGGGCCGTTTCCCGCTGATGAGGGGGATCCTCCCTGGGAACATAGGTCTCGCACTCCCCCCCAGGGGGCCGGGCCGGGGGGTCGCCATCTGGGAAAGACCCAGGCCGGGTAATTCTTTTCCCCGGGGAATCAACACCACCTCCTCCATATAAACTAGAAACATTACGGAACAAGCATTAATCTTTGCCTTTTTTAAATTTAAATTTGGGAAAATTTTTCATCGTATAATCTTTCCTTTTTTTCCCTGTTTTCTAATCTCCATATTAGTCTTTTAGAAAACCTTATTAATTTTTTTTTTGAATTATTAATGTAGCTGTATCGTAAAGAAAAAAATTGTGTATTTCATTATGACACAATGTTTGTACAGAGATATGTGATATTTAGGTGTACAGGCATAAAGCTTAGTAAGCAGGAATCTGTTAATTAATATAATTATGTGTTTTATCCAGCTGATCCTCTCCCTCTCCTGGCCATCCTTAATGGCCTCTCCTTCCCAACCCTTTTTTATGGCCCTCTTTCTCGCCTGTCTCTCATTCATGGCCCTCTACCCTTTGGCTCTCCTCTGTGGCTTTGTTGACCCTCCTCCACGTCTCTTCTCATAGCTGGTTTTCCCTTTTGGGCCCTTGTGCCTTGCCCTTTTTTGGTCCCCCACCGGGGCCCCTTCCCAGCCTGGCCCTCCCGCCTGGCCCTCCTTTTGGCCCTCAGTCTGGCTTTTCTCTATGGCCCTCTCACCTGTACGCTACAATCTGACACTAACTGCCCCCCACCTACCTCTACCATAATGCGAGTTTTTCCCTTTTTTTTGACACGTTAGCACTTTCCCTAAAGTTTCTGCTTATTGCTGTTAAAGTTTGTGACAGCAAAAATCTATTTCTCAAAAATTGAAGGTATTCAGTATTACCTGAGGAGTATAATACGAGGCGGGGGGGTTTTTGTGGGTTATATGGCATCGTGAGCGAGAGCAGAGGGGGAAAAAGGGATAGAGGGAGGAGGGGGGGAGAGGGGAAAGGGTGGAGGAGGGGTAGGAGGGGGTTCAGATGGGGGGAGGCGCCGCGGTCAGAGAGACGCCCACACAACCCCCGTTTTGCCTCCTCGTGTACTCAGGAGGACTTTTTCCGGCGTATGAATGATAATATAGGAAGTATACTGGGTACATCTTTTGGCAACCTGGATTGCTGTCATAGTCTGATGCCAAACTTATAACTGTGCGACAAAGCACCGTACCACCCCGATTTCACCTTGAAATACATAAAAGAACAGCATTATCTATAGTTATTATGATTTACCACCGATTTGTCAGTGGGCAAAAATGAAAATTTTCCCTTAAGAATGTCGATATTTTTTTCAATAGTCATTGTGGGGGGACGCAGTGTTTTAGTGTGAGGGGGATGCTAGTATACCTGGTGTGTTTAAATTTATTTTCATATTTATAATTATTTATTTATAACTAAGCTCTTGGTGTCAAGTTGTCAGTATTATTCTATGTCCAGTATTTTCAATTTTTTTCAAGTAAGTACAGCAATTCGCCGTTGCATACTCAAATTTTGGTGAAACAAATTGTGAACAACTTTTTGCCACGCCCCTTCCAGTAGTCTGAGGACAATACAAAAACCCTTTCAGTTGAACTTGATAGAGAAAAACCCCAAAAGGGTAAATCCATCTGCCATCATTCTATCATACAAGGGGGAGCCAAAACTATGGTGCATCTCTTTAAATCAGCAGACTCTTAGATGTCACTACTGCCTGGCACCGGGTGTTTCAGTTACCTCCCGGCACAATGGAAATAAATGGTTAAAAAACCGACACAATGGAAAATAAACGCATAAACGAAAAATTTATCCTTTATTGAAACGTTTCGCCCACGCAGTCTTTATCAGTCACAAATCCCGGTAGATCTGGCAGGTTGCACCACCACCTGATGTAGACCCCAATTTTGTAAACTTTGGGGATGGACAATTGTCACTTCTTGCCATTATGTGCTGGAATGCGTTTAGGGTTTAAAAATTCAGAGACAACACTCACAAATGTTCAAGAAATGTCAAAGTATTTTTTTCCGCAGTGGTATATTACCAACCATTCTAGAAAAAAACCTTTACTTTTTGGGCCCCTGTAAATAACTTATAGCCATTTAAACTTGTTTAAATTCAACCATATCTTTCTTAAATATAAGGTAATATAAATTATTAAAAAAAAACATTTTTTTGACTATTCATGTTTTCATAAATAACACCTTCCAACTAACCAGAAAAAAATGTAAATAGTTAATTACTACTGTAACTTGGGTTAGCTTAAATTTTTGGGGCCCAAATTTCTGGGCCCATTATGTACCCCTTTAAACTTTTGATTTTCCCCCCACACCATGGGTATGGGGTATAATAAATATATTAAATTAACTCCCCTTTTCCCTATACTACATCTAACAAGTTAATTTTCAGTTAGCCAGAGATTTCTTTAAGATTTTTTGAGATGATCCTCTGGTGACGGTCTTGTGTGGCTGATGTTTCTACAATACCTCACATAACCTATTCTTTGTCTGGATAGTTTTTTTTTTTCAGTTATTATTCCATTGCAAATTATACACATTAAATATCACCCTTTTAAATTTATTTAGGTCTTCCTGATGCTAGGCTTCCCCAAATAGTTTTTATTAATCTTGCATAAGATCTTTTCATCGTTCAAAGAAAAGTTTCATTTCTTCTGGGAAAAATTTATATAAATCTACAGCATTATTGGGGCCAGCAATGATATTCCTGGCACACCCTTTTGGGGACAGTACCAGTCCAGCAAAAGATATTCCTGGCACACCTTTGGTGACAGTACCAGTCCAGCAATGATATTCCTGGCACACCTTTTGGGGACAGTACCAGTCAGGAAATCTTTCACGGGATTTTTTTTTCAAATAGAAAATGTTTTCATCTATCGTAATAGTTTTTCAATTTCAGATTAGTTTTTTATGAAGAACTCTATCGAAATCTTTCCCATAATCGAAACAAATGCTAGCCATCAATTCCTCTTTTTAATAATTTATTTGACTGTTATAGCAGTTTAATAGAACTGATAAATAGGATTTCTTTCTGGTTGAAAACATATTTTTTTTTTTGTTCTAGTTTTTCAATCTTTTGTTTTTCAAGTGTTTATCCACTTTTCTTTTTAAAGACTTTTTTCAGGTTTTCACAAATGCTTATCAAGGAGAAACAACTATAGATCAAAGTGCCTTCCTTGTCCTTTTTTAAATATTATTATTATTTGCACGTTTCTTCATTTTCCGCTAGTTTATCTTCTTGTAATGAAATCTCAAAAATTTTCCGAGGATTTATAGTTCTAAGATCTCGCACTGTTACCTAACAATGTTTTACTTCTATCTTGTTTTTTCTGTTATCTTGTCTTACTGTTATCTTGTCTTACTGTTATCTTGTCTTTCTGTTATCTTGTCTTACTGCTATCTTGTCTTACTGCTATCTTGTCTTACTGTTATCTAGTCTTACTGCTATTTTTTCCTTTCTGTTATCTTGTCTTACTGTTATCTTGTCTTACTACTATCTTGTCTTACTGTTATCTTGTCTTACTGTTATCTTGTCTTCTCTATCTTGTCTTACTGTTATCTTGTCTTACTGCTATCTTTTTTTTACTGCTAAACTTGTCTTACTGTTATCTTGTCTTACTGCTATCTTGTCTTACTTTTTTCCCTTGTCTTACTGCTATCTTTCTTACTGTTATCTTGTCTTACTGTTATCTTGTCTTACTCTATCTTGTTTTACTGCTATCTTGTCTTACTGTTATCTTGTCTTACTGCTATCTTGTCTTATTTGTTATCTTGTCTTACTGTTATCTTGTCTTACTGTTATCTTGTCTTACTGCTATCTTGTCTTACTGTTATCTTGTCTTACTGTTATCTTGTCTTACTGTTATCTTGTCTTACTGTTATCTTGTCTTACTGTTATCTTTTTCCTTGTTATCTTGTCTTACTGTTATCTTGTCTTACTACTATCTTGTCTTACTGTTATCTTGTTTATTGCTATCTTGTCTTACTGTTATCTTGTCTTACTGTTATCTTGTCTTACTGTTATTTTTGTCTTACTGTTATCTTGTCTTACTGTTATCTTGTCTTACTGCTATCTTGTCTTACTGTTATCTTGTCTTACTGCTATCTTGTCTTACTGTTATCTTGTCTTACTGTTATCTTGTCTTACTGTTATCTTGTCTTACTGTTATCTTGTTTTACTGTTATCTTGTCTTACTGTTATCTTGTCTTACTGTTATCTTGTCTTACTGTTATCTTGTCTTACTGTTATCTTGTCTTACTGCTATCTTGTCTTACTGTTATCTTGTCTTACTGTTATCTTGTTGCTGATAAGGTGTAACTCTACCTCTTTTTACAATTTTTCCCACTTTATGGATTTTATTTGGCTCTTTGGGTCTTAAATCCTCAACAAGTCTGGTATCCTCTTCCCCTAAATATACTCGGAACAACACATTAATTATTATTATTATTATTATTATTATTATTATTATTATTATTATTATTATTATTATTATTATTATTTTTTATTATTATTATTATTATTATTATTATTATTATTATTATTAATAATATTATTATTATTATCTCCATTTGGGTAATTTTTATTGTCCTTAATTTATTTTTTTTTGTCCGTCTCACTTGTATGAATTTTTCAAACCTTGAAAAAATATTTGGTTTTGTGTTGCTGGTGTCAACTTTTTTTTAGCCTTTTCATGGCGGCTTTTTACATACAAAAAATAGTCTTGTACATTACAAAAGTCTCTCGTATACTTTGTCATGTTTTCTGTATTCTTTTGTTCTTATTTTCACATTGAAATTCCATTTAAAATTTTTTTTTTTACTCAAGAATTTTGACACAATTTTTGTATTTTAATTTTATAGTTTGGCATGAGCTTCGGTCACTGAACTTCAGTCACTGTAACTCAGTCACTGTATCTCAGTCACTGTACCCAGTCACTGTACCCAGTCACTGTACCCAGTCCTGTTCTCAGTCACTGACCCCAGTCACTGTCCTGTCACTGTACCTCAGTCACTGTACCTCAGTCACTGATTCAGTCCCCATCTCAGTCACTGTACCTCAGTCACTGTACCTCAGTCACTGTACCTCAGTCACTGTACCCCGGGCACTGAACCCAGTCACTGTACCCAGTCACTGCACCCCCAGTCACTGTACCTCAGTCACTGTATCTCGATTCACTGTACCTCAGTCACTGTACCCCAGTCACTGTCCTCAGTTTACTGTACCTCAGTCACTGTATCTCAGTCACTGTACCTCAGTCACTGTACCTCAGTCACTGTACCTCAGTCACTGTACCTCAGTCACTGTACCTCAGTCACTGTATCTCAGTCACTGTATCTCAGTCACTGTCCTCAGTCACTGTCCTCAGTCATTTGTCCCAGTCACTGTCCCTTCAGTCACTGTACCCCCAGTCACTGTACCTCAGTCACTGCACCTCGGGTCACTGTACCTCAGTCACTGTATCTCAGTCACTGTACCTCATTTCACTGTACCTCGTCACTGTATCTCAGTCACTGTACCTCAGCCCTGTACCTAAAGTCACTGCACCTCAGTCACTGACCTCAGTCACTGTTCTCAGTCACTGTATCTCAGCTTTAACCTAAAATAATGTCCCCCAGTCCTGTACCTCAGTCACTGTACCTAAAAGTCACTGTACCTCAGTCACTGTACCTCAGTCACTGACCTCAGTCACTGTACCTTAGTCACTGTACCTCAGTCACTGTACCTCAGTTTACCCCCCATTTTCACTGACCCTACTGTACCTCAGTCACTGTACCTCAGTCACTGTATCTCAGTCACTGTACCTCAGTCACTGTACCTCAGTCACTGTCCCCAGTCACTGTACCTCAGTCACTGTACCTCAGTCCTGTCCCCTCAGTCACTGTACCTCAGTCACTGTCCCCAGTCACTGTATCTCAGTCACTGTACCTCAGCCCTGACCTAAAATACTGTACCTCAGTCCCCGTATCCCCAGTCACTGTACCTCAGTCACTGTACCTCAGTCACTGTCCCTCAGTCACTGCCCCTCAGTCACTGTATCTCAGTCCGTATCTCAGTCACTGCCTCAGTCACTGTCCCCAGTCACTGCCCCCAATACTGTCCCTCAGTCACTGATCAGTCACTTCCTCGTCACGGGGCACCTAAAGTCACTGTCCCCAGTCACTGTATCTCAGCCACTGTCCTCAGTCACTGTACCTCAGTCACTTTATCCCCAGTCACTGTACCTCAGTCACTGTACCTCAGTCACTGCACCTCAGCCCACTGTACCTCAGTCACTGTATCCCCAGTCACTGTCCCTCAGTCACTGTACCCCCAGTCACTGTATCTCAGTCACTGAATTCAGTCACTGCCCCTAGTCATTTACCTCAGTCACTGTATCTCAGTCACTGTATCTCAGTCATTGTACCCCCAGTCACTGTACCTCAGTCATTTACCTCAGTCACTGCCTCAGTCACTGTACCTCATCACTGTACCTAAATACTGTACCTCAGTCACTGTACCTTAGTCACTGTACCTCAGTCACTGTACCTCAGTCACTGTACCTAAAGTCACTGTACCTCAGTCACGGGCCCCTCAGTCACTGCCTCAGTCCTCTATCTGTCACTGCCCCCAGTCACTGTACCTCAACCATGCCTCAGTCACTGTACCTCGGTCACTGTACCCCCGTCACTGTCCCCTCAGTCACTGTACCTCAGTCACTGCCTCAGTCATTATGGGGGTCCTGTACCTCAGTCACTGTACCTCAGTCACTGTACCCCCAAGTCACTGTACCTCAGTCACTGTACCTCAGCCTGTACCTCAGTCACTGTACCTCAGTCACTGTACCTCAGTCACTGTACCTCAGTCACTGTATTTCAGTCATATGTCTAAGCCCTTCAACAACATCTTCTGGCTTAACAAGATACTGCTTCAATTATTAACAAATATTTTCTTTGGTTGTGGGAATCTATAAATTTTTTTCAAGATGAATTCCTTAAGACAGCATCAGTGTTAGCCACTGTCTAATTTTTGCAGTTTCCCCCGTATTTTTAATAATATTAGGCATATCACATATTGCTGAGGTGGTGTCTAGCATTTCTTTGGTGATTGTCTAAACATTCCATTATCTAAGAGATATTCTCCCCTTTGTTTTAACATCCACAAATCCACATAAAATAGATCACCCCTACTTCAAAAATTTTGTATTTTTTAAATTTGCTGAATCTCATACGGGGGTGAGTACTTTATTTTTTGCCTTATTACTCAGCACCCAAAAAACAAGCAGAGTGTATATTCAAATTGTAATGACTCCGTGAATGATTTTTTTGACAAAAAATAAATGTATTTTTCTCTTGCTAAATAACACTAACTAAATTTAAAACTGACCTGAGGGTAGGTTGAATAATATTGAGCTGAGGACACCATAATATAAGACAATGATGTTCTGCTTTACTTCGTCTGTCTGTCTGTCTGTCTGTCGCTTTTCTGGGTTCGTCTGTCTGTCTGTCTGCCTGTCCTTTTGTATTTTTCTCTCTCTCTCTCTCTCTCTCTCTCTCTCTCTCTCTCTGTGTGCCCTTTTGTCTCACCCAATTTTAAAATCACCTAATTGTGGGTTTTGGGGGCGAGACTCAGCTCCTGGCCCCACCTCTTTGCTGTCCGCTACTGGGTTTTGCCTCCCTGCTCCCTGGCTTTATCAACCCCGTCTTAAAACTATGGGTTCCCCGCCCCACTATATCTTTTCTAGACTTTCCCCCTTCCTGACTACTCCCTTTGGGTGAAGAAATGCTTCCTAACATACCTTTGACTCATCTGATTCTTCAGCTTCCAGTTGTGTCCCCTTGTTTCTTTTGTGGGTGTCTGCGTGTATGTGTGTCGTTTGCGGACCAAGACACGTTTCTTCTCACTAACTAACGTCAATAAAGGCCTTGTGATGACTCCTACTCCTTTCCTTTAAACCCCAAAATTAAAATGGGGAAGTTTTAATGATAATTTTCCCCGTGGAATGCCCGTTGATAACATTGGGTCTCTTCTCTAATCCCGGTCATTGCTGAAAAGGGTAAAACGTACCTTAAGCAGGGTCAGCCCTTCAGTGAGTCAGCCCGACGTACCTTGGGGGTCAGACCTTCAGTGATCCCGACGCCCTTGCAAAAAGGGTCAGACCTTCAGTGAGGTCACGACTCCTTAAGCAGGGTCAGCCCTTCAGTGAGTCGGCCCGACGTACCTTAAGCAGGGTCAGACCTTCAGTGGTGACGTACCTTAAGCAGGGTCAGCCCTTTCCCAGTGAGTCAGTCACGACGTACCTTAAGCAGGGTCAGACCTTCAGTGAGTCAGTCACGACGTATCTTAAGCAGGGACAGACCTTCAGTGAGTCAGTCACGACGTACCTTAAGCAGGGTCAGACCTTCAGTGAGTCAGTCACGACATTAAGCAGGGTCAGACCTTCAGTGAGTCAGTCACGACGTCCCTTTTAAGCGGGTCAGACCTTCAGTGAGTCAGTCACGACGTACCTTAAGCAGGGTCAGACCTTCAGTGAGTCAGTCACGACGTCCTTTAAGCGGGGTCAGCCCTTCAGTGAGTCAGCCCGACGTACCTTAACCCAGGGTCAGACCTTCAGTGAGTCAGTCACGACGTCCCTTTAAGCAGGGTCAGACCTTCAGTGGTGGGTCAGGGCGAAATTAAAGCAGGGTCAGACCTTCAGTGAGTCATCACGACGTACCTTAAGCAGGGTCAGACCTTCAGTGAGTCAGCCCGACGTCCCCAAGAAAGGGTCAGACCTTCAGTGAGCCCAGTCACGACGTACCTTAAGCAGGGTCAGACCTTCAGTGAGTCAGTCACGACGTCCCTTTAAGCAGGGTCAGACCTTCAGTGAGTCAGTCACGACGTCCCTTTAAGCAGGGTCAGACCTTCAGTGAGTCAGCCCGAGTACCTTAAGCGGGGTAAAGACCTTCGGTGAGCCCGGTCACGAGCCCCTTAAGCGGGTCAGACCTTCAGTGAGTCAGTCACGACGTACCTTAAGCAGGGTCAGACCTTCAGTGAGTCAGTCACACGTACCTTAAGCAGGGTCAGACCTTCAGTGAGTCAGCCCGACTTCCCTTTAAGCAGGGTCATAACACTGTAAACTGTGTGTCTTTATGATTCTTTTCATTGCCGATTTTTTTTCTTAATAAATGTTTTCCCCATATGACAGTACATATGCGCTTTTTATAAAGTGTATTCTTTAAATCGATGACTTTATATGAATAGCTTTTATTAATGCAATTTATAATTTTATGAAAAAACCCAAAAATTTATGCGAAGGACTTTAACAATTTTAAAGGGCCCCAAGAAGCCTGGGTAATTAGGAGGGGAAAAACCCGCGTGTGTTGCAGTATTTTTAGTGATTAGGAATCCTATGGTATCCAGTGCTGTCTGAGAGAAACCCTTTTCTCTGTTTCAGGAAAAAAATGGATTTGCAGTGTAAAGTGAAAAGGGCGGCAGTGTTTGACAGAAAAGGAAAAAGTGTTATACCGTTTAGAGCCAACACCGCATCTCCTCCAATGTAGGCTCATGCAGCCCATCTGGGGCCACATACGACCAATGTAGGTTTTTTGGGAGCCCATCTGGAGCCACATAGACCAATGTAGGCTCGTGCAGCCCATCTGGAGCCCCCATACGACCAATGTAGGCTTGCAGTCCATCTGGGGCCACACCGACCAATGGAGGCTCGTGCGGGCCCCTCTGGAGCCACATACGACCAATGTAAACTCGTGCAAATCCCCTCTTTTGGAGCCACACACGACCAATGTAGGCTCATCTGGGCAACCACGACCAATGTAGGCTCATCTGGGCAACACACGACCAATGTAGGCTCATCTGGAGCAACAACGACCAATGAATCCTTATTGTACGAAACACATTGAAAACACCCGATAACGAAATTAGTGAAAAAGAGGGCTTTTTTAAAGTTTCAATTTTAACGTTTGGGTTCTAAGTGTTTGATGAAGGGGCGTGAATAAAAGGGATTTTTTTTTGTTTATGAAAATAGTGCTAATAATTTTGCATTAGTTGATATAAGTCACATTTGGACCCTGGAATTGGTAAAGCGGGGCAGAACATTTTTTACTGGTCAGAAATGAGATATCGTCAGTTTGATATTCGGGTCAGGTAGAAAACAGGAAAAGCCTCACCATGAAGAGTACCGACAGTAACGTTTTCCAGTGTTTGAAATTGATAATTACCAGCAGAAAAAACGTTTTTGTTAGCTTTAATGTTAGTCAAAGCCCTGCTACAAATTCGGTGGCATTATGTTTATTAAACATATCATTTTTAAATTTTTTTCTGTGGCCTGAGAATGTAACATATCAAGCTGTAAATATTTTTATAATACTAAAAATTTAGTGTAATAAGTGTTTGAAATCATCGTGTTTTTTGAAAACTTTTAAAAGCTTTTATTTGTCATCTTGATGTCGTGATTGTGAAATTGTTTTGGTGTTCGTAAGCGCACCACTTTTTTCGGAAACACACAAAGTTCATATGCAAAGAGTAAACCCAACAAATGTACTGAGTAGATTGTAGTTTTATGGAAACAAAACACTGAAAGAAATTTGAATAAGTAAACAAGGGTAATCACAGGGGAAAAAATGTGTAAAAAAATTAACAAAGGCGTAAATTTCCCCACTGATTGAGAACCAGTTTTTTCCCCATAGCAGTCGGCAATAAGACATCAGAAAAGAATGTTTTAACAAAAAAAGAGTGTATGGATGTGTGCCAGGACGCTGTTTCTGGGTGGGTGTTGATGGCGGAGGTGGGCAGGTGGGTTCCCCCGGGGGGCTGCAGGCGGTGCTTCAAAGTTCCGATAGGTTTCCTTCACCTACAGGCACCTACACCACCAACCCCTTTAGGTTCAAAACTACGCGAGAAAACACTGAGAAGATAACCGAAAGTTGTCTTCTTTTACACCACCGAAGCTTCTTCGATTTCCCACAAAAATTCCCAAAGTAAACGTCAAAATTAATTTTCCCTTACGTCATGAGTGCGCGACTGGAAGAGACATCACGATACTCCCATACTGATGTTGCAGGTCAAAGCGAGGGAGAATATTTTTTTCCCATCAGTTTTTTTAAAAACCCTTGGGCGTCCAGTAACCCCTAAAGAAGGCCGTTCCCCGGCAAAAACCCCCACAAAAAAAAAAATAACATACTCGGGGCTATGGATTTTCTTAGAAAAACCAGTGGCAACCTTACCATTTTGGTATGAGCACTGTGGCCGGTCTAGGGGGAAGGAGGCAGATGGACCCCGGACCGCCCTCAGACTCACCTCACCCTTCAAGTTACTCCTACAGAATAAACCCTTTCAAGCTCCCACCCCTCCTTCTATATCGGGGTCCTCCATTACCTCACCTGGGCCCCTCTGCAGCGACAGATGCCCCCTTGACCCGGGGTTTTTGCTACTACAACACACAAAAAATCGACTAAGAGATGTAAACGAGGACTGGAAAACAAAACCAAATCTCCAACACCAGTATTTGGTTTTTAAACAACCAAGAAACAAATTTTATTTGAAAAGAAAAAGGAAAGGGGACAGACTTTTTGGCTTGGTAGAGATAATAACAATGGGGGAACAGAATGGAGGCAAGAAAAAAACCCGGCCACATCACGCACAACGCCACCCACAACATCTGTCCTTTGGTTGGAAACACCCATGGTGTATGGGCTGCATTTGGCCAACACCATCCCAAAACAGATCCCAACTCCCCCTCTTACACCAAATTTCGGACAGAAGTTTATCCCACAAGCACAAAAAGGGCAGATCAAACACAACAACTCTAACATCTCACCCAAGTAATGAGCAGGTATTCTACCAGAAGGATTAATCCATGACGCTCACGGTTAACCACGAAAGAACTGGTCACTCCAGCAAAATGGGGAAAAAAGATGATAAACAAAAAAAAAGCCAAAATTTTAAAGGGCCCCCGTGCAATCCAGGCAGCTACAGATTAAATGACAATAAAAGCACAACCCGGGGAACTTTGATGAGATCGAGGAGGGAAAGGATATTCTTAGTCCAACACAGGATGTAGAAAACCCTTTTTTTCCTAGATTCGCTAACAATGATGATTACCAAGGCGCAACCACGGATAGGGGGGCCTACTTGATGAAATCATGGATGGAAATGAGTTTTCTAACACAGCAACAAACAGAGGGGTTTTCGGGGAAAGCTACGGACGAAGAAAATTTTTCGGGGTATAGCCACAAATGAGAGGATGAAGAGGACTACCCAAATAATAAAAAAAGACGGAGAGGTTTTTCCCTTTATAGCTATGGACGCAGAAAAATTTTTCTGTTATGAGCACAGATGAATATGACCTCTCGGCACAGCCACGGAAAAAATTAACTACACTGGTACAAGAAAACCAAGTGGAGTCTCCCCCCAACTACTGGCCAAAGAAAAAGGAAGCCGGGGTACAAGTTTTTGGGGGAAAGTCGGACGTCCTGGGAAAAAAAACGAACGGGATCATGCACTTACAATCAAAAGTTGAAGCCGGAGATGGGGGTACGAAATTTGGGAAAATTTAAAGCCCCTCTTCGATTCTCTTGACACAAATTACACAAGTACGAATTTCATTTGGGGAAAAAATGGGATTTTATTGAGTCCGGAGTATTTTGCAGCAGTGGATAACACTACGACAGGAGTATGAGCAAGTAAGATTGCGGAACACATATGGTGACTCGCACTTGCGGGGAAAAGATTGAACTAGTGGATAGTGATGCTGTTTCCCGGCGACATTGATGCTGTTTCACTGGACAACCAAGCCCCTTTTACTGGAAATGGCGACAAGGGGCAAACGAGTTTCCACCGGGGGCCCACAGACGGCCAGCTTCAGGAGAGCTTCAGGGGCCTGTAACAGCGTCCCCGTTTCTTCTCCCCTGTCAGGCCTGGGAACTCTGGGGTGCAAGAAGGGGTGGCAACATAGTGGATGGGCAACTCTCACCCCCCCTTCAGTATTCCCGGGGGAGTCAGCTGTTTGATCCATTTTTTTTGATTTAAAACAACTTTTTTCTTCTATCATTATTATTTTACTATTAATAATAATAATAATAATAATAATTTAAAAATAATAATAATAATAATAATTAAAAATTAAAAATTAAATTTTTATTATTTTTTTTATTATTATTATTATTATTATTATTATTATTATTATTATTATTATTATTATTCACAAATAACCCTTAAAATACGAGAATGAAAATTATGATGACGTTTCTGTCCCAATTTAAGCTTTTAAATAGTGCAAGGGAGACCGAAACGTCGTCATAAGTTCCATTGTCCTACGTGTGGGTTATTTTTTGTATTGTTCCCCTCACGGTGTTGTAACTTGGGTTTTTTATGGAGTTTGTTGGGATACACCCCAGTGTGTTGCACCCCAACACCCACACTATGGGACCTAATTGTCAACAAGTGTCACCCAAAGTGTTATTCTTGGCGGGTGTCTTTAACTTTTTGGCTACCGTTCCCAATTTAAGATAGCTAGGCTACCCCCTCAATTCTAAGATAGCTTTTGGCTACCCTCTAATTCTAAGATAGCTATGGCTACCACTCTAATTCTAAGATAGCTATGGCTACCGCTCTAATTTAAGATAGCTGTGGCTACCGCTCTATACTCACGTTCTTAATACTTTTTTTAATCGAACGCACCATTTATGGCGCCCTTTGGTATTAACACTCTTTTTTGTACATGAAATACGTGGAAGGTGTAGTTAAATCACAGATGGCTTTTTTTTGGGTTTATTAGGTAAAGTTAAAACCCAGCAGGGTTCGCCCTGCTAAAAAGGTGGTTTTGGGTTTAAAGAGAAGGAAAATGGGGTCACACGGCCTCGGGGACGGGCGTCCATGGTTAAGGGAAAGGGGAAAATGGCTCCCCGGCCCCCCGTGGCCACGGACGTCCCTGGTTAAAGAAAGGAACATGGCTCACACGGCCTACGTGGCCACGGGCGGCCTGGGTTGGGAAAAGGAAAATGGGTCCCCGGCCTCCCTGGCCACGGACGGCCTGGGTTAAGAAGAAAAAAGTATGCGAATGATTAATGAAAAAAAAAACTGTTGTCTCACACATCATCTAATGAATTTAATGATTGGTTCTAGACTCTTAATAGTATTCAAAAAGTTTTTATGTTGAACCTCTTCAGTTCAACATAAAACACATCTACGTAGCGCATCCACTAGACATTATTTCGGGAAAATTTTTTGAAGCTGGTGGATTCCCGATGTTACATCTATGTGATATAAATGATTTCAAAAAACCCAAAAAATTGAAGAATTAGTCACTTGTGCAACATTTGGGGAAAACTCGATTGTTACATGTATAAATTATAAATTAGACACATAAATGCAACATTTGGGTATCTTTATTGGGGAAAAGTTTCGCCACACAGTGGCTTCATCAGTCCAAAAAAAGTAGAAAGGTGTAAGGAGAGTAGGAGTTTTGAGGTAATCAGTCCCTCGGCCTGGAGTCGATGTGTTCAGTCCATCAATCTTGTAGAAAAAGACAGCATATGTCCGTAGAGGTGGCTTATATACTGTAGTTAGGGGGAGGGGGAAGCAGCAGGAGGCGGGCCCTAGTGGTACCATCCACTAGTCTAAGTAGATCTTCGTCCAAAAGGGTTTGGGCAAGTGTTGAAGAATTCGTTTGTATTAAGATCCCAAGATTTTGCTGTTTTCCCGACAGGGTATAGATGAATGGTTCAGAGAACCGACAAGTTATAAATTAGAACATATGCAAAAATTTGGGTATCTTTATTGAGGAAACGTTTCCCCCACAGTGGCTTCATCAGTCCCAAAACAAAGTAGAAAAGGGGTAAGGAGAGTAGGAGTTTTGGGTAATCAGTTTCCCCGGAGTCGATTTTTCAGTCCATCAATCTTGTAGAAATGAACAGACTAGTGGATGGTACCACTATGACCCCGCCTCCTGTTTTTCAACCCCACCCAACTACAGTATATAAGCCACCTCTACGGACATATGCTGTCATTTCTACAAGATTGATGGACTGAAACACATCGACTCCCGGCCGAGGGGCTGATTACCTCAAAACCCTACCCCCTTACACCTTTCTACTTTGTATTGGGCGATGAAGCCACTGTGTGGCGAAACGTTTCCCCAATAAAGAAACCCAAAAGTTGCATATGTGTCTAATTTATAACTTGTCGGTTCTCTGAACCATTCATCTATACCCTGTCTGACACAGCAACATCTTGGGATCTTAATACAAACGAATTCTTAAACCCTTGTCCAACCTTTTTGGACAAAATCTCCTTAGACTAGGGGATGGTTCCACTATGACCCGCCTCCTGCTGCTTCACCTCACCTAACTACAGTATAAGCTACCTCTACGGACATATGCTGTCATTTCTAAAAGGTGGACTGAACACATCGACCCCGGGCCCCGGGGGATTTATTACCTCAAAACTCCTCTCCTTACACCTTTCTACTTTGTATTGGATTTTTAAGCCACTGTGGGGGAAACGTTTCCTCAATAAAGATCCCCAAATGTTGCATATGTGTCTAATTTATAATTTTGTCTTCCCGGAACCATTCATCATTTTAAAAAAAGTTGGGGACCCAATAGAGGGCCGACAAACCAGATTTTTTTGGGATTTTCCCCAAAGCAAAGTTCATTTGGGTAAAAAAATCTTAGACTCTGTTTGGGAAGGAGCAAATCATTTCATATTTTGAAAAGGGTAATCTTGTTGGGAAATTTGGAACGGGGCCGTCACGTCAACATTTGAGAGATTTTTTCTTGATATTGTAAAACCCCCAATGCGATACAGATCAATGCAGTAGTTGTGTTTCGCTGATCTTAACATCCCAAATTTTTGATGGGCCTCAACGGGGCATTGAATTTTTTTGTTCTAGGTAGGCCATAGAACCTTTTTGTTTAAGGGTTGTTAAGAAAGCAAGTGTAAGAGCTTTTGTGTCCGTTCCATTCTCGTAAGTATGGCGCAAAATGTCTGGGAAAGGAATCGGTCTCTCTATTCCATTGGTATTCAGGTTTCATAAGTGATGGAGTCTTCGAAATCCTCAGTTGTGATAGATACAGGACGATAAATGTTAAAGTGTCTGCTCTTCCATTTCTTCCATTCGCTGTGTGCGCGAAGGTGATAGTTTCCGGAGGGGGTATCTTTAACACAAACAATATAAACAACACAACAGAATCGCTTATCAAATGCATCGTCTCACCAGTTATTAATGTCTTCTAATGTATCATTGATAATGGGGGACGGGCATGTGGGAAACCATCAACGCCTCGACCTCCACCAAGCAATTAATGAAAATAAAAAAAAACATACAGAAAAACCACAAAAAGGGTGGCATATCCTAGCGATGGTTGTGACATAAAAATACGTAGGGAAGCCCTTAAGAACACTTGAATGCTGAAAACGTAACACCCAAAAACCCCTGCAGAAGTAATGATCAAAAATTTCGCGGGGACAAAAAATAACAGCACAGGGAAAGTCATTAACTACAAAAAAATGAGGGGTTTTGTAACACTAGTACAGGTCCGCTGCTGTAACTACAAACACTGGGGGTTTGGGAACACTAGTTAATTTCCCCTGTTGTAACTACAAACACTGAGGGTTTGGTTAAAATAGTACAGGTCCGTTTCTGTAACACAAACACTGAGGGTTTTTAAAATAGTATAGGTCCACTGTTGTAACTACAAACACTGAGGGTTTGGTAACACTAATACAGGTCCGCTGCTGTAACTACAAACACTGAAGGTTGGGTAACACCCCGTACCCGGTCCGCTGCTGTAACTACAAACCGAGGGGTTTTGGGAACACTGGCGGTCCCTGTTGTAACTACAAACACTGGGGGGTTGGGTAACATTAGTACAGGTCCACTGTTGTAACTACAAACACTGAGGGTTTGGTTACTAGTACAGGTCCACTGCTGTAACTACAAAAAACTGAAGGTTTGGTATCACTAGTACCCCGGTCCTCGGCTGTAACTACAAACACTGAGGGTTTGGTATCACTAGTACAGGTCCCGCTGTAACACTAGTACAGGTCCACTGCTGAAACTACAAACACTGAGGGTTTGGCAACACTAGTAGAGGTCCGTTTCTGTAACTACAAACACTGGGGGTTTTTGGGAACACTAGTAGAGGTCCCGCTGTATCTACCCCAAAAACTTAAAAGATGACACCATGAGTGCAGGAGTGCTGATGTAACCAAAAGATGAACACCAGAAAAGGGTCTAGGCTCTAGAGAAAAAAAGAGCGGCAGAGAACACAGAGAAGGAAAGGGGAAAAGTGGGAAAAATCGATCAGGGGAAACCTTTAGTAACCGTTTCAGGCGCGACGCTTCTATGCTTGTTCTCTGTGTTTACTGACGTCACCAATTCTGTTGTATGTACTCTGTTTTCACGGACGTCAACTCTTCCTTTTTTGTACTCTGTCTTTACTGGTGTCACCTCTTTTGTTACAAGTACTCTGTGTTTACGGTTTTCAAGGGCTCTGTGCTTATTGAAATTCCCCTTGACAATAGTTCTTTGACCGGACCGAAGCGTCTGGTTTCAACTATAATTTGTTAGTTGTTAACGTTGCTGCCACGGGGGTTGTGGCCTTCCCCCTTGTACTCACCCCTTTTGGAAACATGAAGGCTATCGCTTGCTTTTACAAGAGTTTGTTGTTTTGAAAAAATAATATATTTTTAATAATAATAATAATAAAATAATAATTATAATTTTATTATTGTTATTATTATTATTTGTATTATCCAAAAATAATAATAATAATAATAATAATAATAATAATAATAATAATAATAATAATAATAATAATAATAATAATAATAATAATAATAATAATAATAATAATAATAATAATAATTTTTAATTTTTATTATTATTATTATTATTATTATTTTTTTTTTTTTTTTTTTTTTTTATTATTATTATTATATTCATAAGGAAGTCAAATAGCTTTTTGGGGGGACCCGATAAACGAGTTAATTCAAGGAACGAGAGGGTAATTTTCCCTTTTCCGGATCAAGAACTTTTTCCAACATCAAAGCAAAGTTCTTTTTTTTGGGAAAGGGAAAAACCGACCCAGCAGTTGTGGTTGGGAAAGGGAAAAACCAACCCAGCCCCGTTGTGGTCTGAAGGAAGAACCAACCCAGCAGTTGTGGTCTGAAGGAAGAACCAACCCAGCAGTTGTGGTCTGAAGGAAGGACCAACCCAGCAGTTGTGGTCTGAAGGAAGAACCAACCCAGCAGTTGTGGTCGGGAAGGAAGAACCAACCCAGCAGTTGTGGTCTGAAGGAAGAACCAACCCAGCAGTTGTGGTCTGAACGAAGGACCAACCCAGCAGTTGTGGTCGGGAAGGGGAAAAACCCGGGCCCCGGTTGTGGTCTGAAGGAAGAACCAACCCAGCATTTTGGGGTTTCGAAGGAAAAAACCAACCCAGCAGTTGTGGTCTGAAGGAAGAACCAACCCAGCAGTTGTGATCTGAAGGAAGAACCAACCCAGCAGTTGTGGTCTGAAGGAAAACCAACCCAAGTTGTGATCTGAAGGAAAAAACCCAAAAGGTTTCTAAAGGGGAAGAACCGCCCCAAACAGTTGTGGGAAAGGGAAAGAACCCCAGCTTTGTGGTCTGAAGGAAGAACCGACCCAACAGTTGTGGTCTAAAGGGGAAGAACCAACCCAGCAGTTGTGGTCTGAAGGAAGAACCGCCCAACAGGGTTTTCTGAAGGAAGAACCAACCCAGCAGTTGTTGTCTGAAGGGAAAAAACCCAGCAGTTGTGGTCTGAAGGAAGAACCAACCCAGCGGTTTTTGGGTTAAGGAAGAACCAACCCAGCGGTTTTTTGTCGGGAAGGAAGAACCAACCCAGCAGTTTTTTCTGAAGGAAGGACCAACCCAGCAGTTGTGGTCTGAAGGAAAAAACCAACCCAGCAGTTGTGGTCTGAAGGAAAAAACCAAACCCAGCAGTTGTTGTCTGAAGGAAAAACCCAAACCCAGCAGTTGTTGTCTAAAGGGAAAAAGGAAACCCCCAGCAGTTGTTGTCTAAAGGGAAAGGACCAACCCAGCAGTTGTGGTCTGAAGGAAGAACCAACCCAGCAGTTGTGGTCTGAAGGAAGAACCAACCCGGGTTGTGGTCTGAAGGAAGAACCGCCCCAACAGTTGTGGTCTGAAGGAAGAACCAACCCAGCAGTTGTGGTCTAAAGGGAAAAACCAACCCAGCAGTTGTGGTCTGAAAAAAACCGACCCAACAGTTGTGGTCGGGGAAAAGGGAAAAAACCAACCCAGCAGTTGTGGTCTGAAGGAAGAACCGACCCAACAGTTGTGGTCTGAAGGACCAACCCAGCAGTTGTGGTCTGAAGGAAGGCCCAAACCCAGCATTTTGTGGTCTGAAGGAAGAACCGACCCAACAGTTGTGGTCTGAAGGAAGAACCAACCCAGCAGTTGTGGTCTGAAGGAAGAACCGCCCCAAACAGTTGTGGTCTGAAGGAAAAAAACCAACCCAGAAAATTGGGTCTGAAGGAAAAACCCAAACCCAACAGGTGTGGTCTGAAGGAAGAACCAACCCAGCAGTTGTGGTCTGAAGGAAGAACCAACCCAGCGGTTGTGATCTGAAGGAAAAACCCAAACCCGGGTTGTGGTCTGAAGGAAGAACCAACCCAGCAGTTTGATCTGAAGGAAAAACCCAAAACCCGGAAAAGTTGTGGTCTGAAGGAAAAAACCGCCCCAACAGTTGTGGTCTGAAGGAAAAAACCGACCCAGCATTTTGGGGTTTAAAAGAAGAACCGACCCAGCAGTTGTGGTCTAAAGGGGAAGAACCTTTTTAACGGTTGTGGTTTTGAAAGAAAACCGCCCCAAAAGCAGTTGTGGTCTTGAAAGAAGAACCAACCCAGCAGTTGTGGTCTAAAGGAAGAACCACCCAGCAGTTGTGGTTTTGGGAAAGAAAAACCCAAACCCAGCGGTTGTGGTCTTAAAAGAAGAACCGACCCAGCAGTTGTGGTTTTGGGAAAAAAACCAACCCAGCAGTTGTGGTCTTAAAAGAAGAACCGACCCAGCAGTTGTGGTCTAAAGGGAAGAACCAACCCAGCAGTTGTGGTCTGAAGGAAGAACCAACCCAGCAGTTGTGGTCTTGAAAGAAGAACCGACCCAGCAGTTGTGGTCTTGAAAGAAGAACCAACCCAGCAGTTGTGGTCTTGAAAAAAAACCAACCCAGCAGTTGTGGTCTTGAAGGAAGAACCAAACCCACCCCAGTTGTTGTCTGAAGGAAAACCCAACCCAGCAGTTGTGGTCTTAAAAGAAAAAACCGACCCAGCGGTTGTGGTCTGAAAGGAAGAACCAACCCAGCAGTTGTGGTCTGAAGGAAGGACCAACCCAGCAGTTGTGGTCGGGAAGGAAGAACCAACCCAGCAGTTTTGGTCTGAAGGAAGAACCAACCCGGGCAGTTGTGGTCTGAAAGAAGAACCAACCCAGCAGTTGTGGTCTGAAGGAAGAACCAACCCAGCAGTTGTGGTCTGAAGGAAGAACCAACCCAGCAGTTGTGGTCTAAAAGAAGAACCAACCCAGCAGTTGTTGTCTGAAGGAAAAACCCAACCCAGCAGTTGTTGTCTGAAGGAAGAACCAACCCAGCAGTTGTTGTCTGAAGGAAGGCCCAAACCCAGCAGTTGTGGTCTGAAAAAAACCAAACCCCCAGCAGTTGTGGTCTGAAGGAAGAACCAACCCCGGGGTTGTGGTCGGGAAAAAGGAAGGGGAACCGACCCAACAGTTGTGGTCTGAAGGAAGAACCAACCCAGCAGTTGTGGTCTGAAGGAAGAACCAACCCAGCGGTTGTGGTCGGGAAGGAAAAACCCGACCCAACAGTTGTGGTCTAAAGGGAAAGGGAACCAACCCAGCAGTTGGGGTCTGAAGGAAGAACCGACCCAACAGTTGTGGTCGGGAAGGAAACCAACCCAGCAGTTGGGTCTGAAGGAAGGCCCAAAAGCAGTTGTGGCCTGAAGGAAAAAACCGACCCAACAGTTGTGGTCTGAAGGAAGAACCAACCCAGCAGTTGTGGTCTGAAGGAAGAACCGCCCCAAAAGTTGTGGTCTGAAGGAAGAACCAACCCAGCAGTTGTGGTCTGAAGGAAGAACCAACCCAACAGGTGTGGTCGGGAAGGAAGAACCAACCCAACAGTTGTGGTCTAAAGGGAAAGGGAACCAACCCAGCAGTTGTGATCTGAAGGAAGAAAAGCAGTTGTGGTCTGAAGGAAAAAACCAACCCAGCAGTTGTGATCTGAAGGAAGAACCAACCCAGCGGTTGTGGTCTAAAGGGAAAGAACCGACCCAACAGTTGTGGTTTTGAAGGAAGAACCGACCCAGCATTTTCTTAAAAGAAAACCGCCCCAGCAGTTGTGGTCTGAAGGAAGAACCGACCCAGCAGTTGTGGTCTTGAAAGAAAAAACCGACCCAGCAGTTGTGGTCTTGAAAAAAAACCAACCCAGCAGTTGTGGTCTGAAGGAAGAACCGACCCAGCAGTTGTGGTCTTGAAAAGAACCAACCCAGCAGTTGTGGTTTTGAAAGAAGAACCAACCCACAGTTGTGGTCTTGAAAGAAGAACCAACCCAGCAGTTGTGGTCTTAAAAGAAAAACCCGGGACCCAGCAGTTGTGGTCTGAAGGAAAAAACCAACCCAGCATTTTGTGGTCTGGGGAAAAACCAACCCAGCAGTTGTGGTCTTGAAAAAAAACCGACCCAGCATTTTGTGGTTTTTGAAAGAAAAAACCAACCCAGCAGTTGTGGTTTTAAAAGGGCCAAACCCAGCAGTTGTGGTCTTGAAGGAAGAACCGACCCAGCAGTTGTGGTCAAAAGGAAGAACCAACCCAGCAGTTGTGGTCTTGAAAAAAGAACCGACCCAGCAGTTGTGGTCTAAAGGAAAAACCAACCCAGCAGTTGTGGTTGGAAGGAAGGACCAACCCAGCAGTTTGGTCTAAAGGGAAAAAACCCAGCAGTTTTGGTCGGAAGGAAGAACCAACCCAGCAGTTGTGGTCTAAAAGAAGAACCAACCCAGCAGTTGTGGTCTGAAGGAAGAACCAACCCAGCAGTTGTGGTCTGAAAGGAAGAACCAACCCAGCAGTTGTGGTCTAAAAGAAGAACCCCCCAGCATTTGTGGTCTGAAAAAAGAACCAACCCAGCAGTTGTGGTCTTGAAAGAAGAACCAACCCAGCGGTTGGGTCTGAAAGAAATAACCAACCCAGCAGTTGTGGTCTTGAAAGAATAACCAACCCAGCAGTTGAGGTCTGAAGGAAGGACCAACGACAGTTTTAGGGGAGAGGCCGAGGTTGTTGCTTCTTTAACCACGTTGGTGATACACCTTACTGAATGGCTTGCATATTCTTTACAAGCTTTTCCCTGCCAACACTGTTGAATGTGTATAACTGCTGAATTTTATACTTGGGGAAATGTATATGGTAATAACTGATAAATGACAGGAATGAAAAAATAGATGCATACACA
>WNWK01029292.1:0-24552 GCA_009830355.1 Cherax destructor | reverse complement strand
GTTCCCTTTTTGGGGAAAACTTGGTTTATATCTTCTGGAACCCCCCCTTCAATAGATTTTTTCCCCATGCAGATCCTGTATCTCTGCAAAGGATGACAGGGGTGCTTGGATTACATCTCTTTTATGTCTGATGTCTGATAGGGGATGAGGAACAGGATGGGGGGTATTCCCCCTTTTGGGAACAAGTTTTTTTCACTATGGCGCTTCCGATTTAACTCTGTTTACCACTACTTTTTGTTCTTTTTGGGGTTGGGGAAGTTGAAGATCCATCTGCCTCTTTAAAAGGTTTTTCCCCTTTTTGGTTATTCCCATGATCACTTTTTGTAAAATTTTTTCAAATCTATGTTATTACATCTGTCCTGTTTTTCTTCCAGTCCCCCCCAAAAGACCATACCCAAGTGACCCAGTAGTTGTGAGGGGCGGAGGACCTGCCTAACCCCCTTTTCCCTTTGGTTTGTTTTTTTGGGGAGCCCAAAGGGGGTTTGTCCTGTTTTTTAGAACTCTTCAAAGATTTTTATGTTTTTGGGGACGTTAAAAGCAAATTGGTGTATATTTTTTGCTCTGCTTTGCTGCCACCTTTAGGGGAGGGGGGCTATATCCGTTTTTTTTAGTGACTGTGGAATGGGAAACTGAGAGAGAAAATCTTATTCTGGCAAAATATGAGGGAGTTGGGGGGGGGAGGGTAGAGTGGGGGGATGGGGGGAGGGGGGGGGGAGGGGGGAGGGACAGCCCATTCCCCTCTTGAAAACTTCTAACATCACTGGACTTTTTTTTAACATCTGCTGGAAGAAGGTTGAAGGTCTTGGTCCCACACGTTAACGCAGTGTTTTTTTTATTGTCCCCGGGGGCGCCCATGTTGCCCTGCTTTATTACACTGCTGTGTTGGCAGTAACGACCTCTTTACATTTTCTCTCTCTCTCTCTCTCTCTCTCTCTCTCTCTCTCTTTTTTCCCCCTTTCCCCCCCCAAAAGCACCCCATATCCATCCGGTGGAGGGCAAACATATGGATAAAAAGAAGGCCTAGGAAGGGGGCCTAAAAAGGGTTCGGATTACATCTGGATTTACATCGTCAAAACACGTGACTGACAAATCCCTGACCCCCCACCGTCCGTCATCTCTACCGTAACTCAAAAGGGGTCACACCAGTGGGGCCAAAAACATATAAAGGGGAAAACCCCCAAACCCCTTTTTCAGGAGAGAGAAGGTTTTGAAACCCCCCTAATGAAAGCCCTATTGAATGCTCTGTTAAAAAAGCCCCCCTATTTAAAGCCCTCTTTTTAAAAAAGCCCCCTTTTTTAAAAAAGACCCCTATTTAAACCCCCCTTTTTTAAAAAGCTCCCTAGGCCCCCAAAAATTTAAAAAAGCCCCCAAATTGAGGGCCCCAAAAAAATTTTAAAAGCCTCTTTTGAACGCTCTCCTATTCAAACCCCCCAAATTTTGAAAGATCCCCAAAAAAAAAGCCCCCAAAAAAAAGCTCTATTTTTGGGGAAAAGTTACCTATCAAAAAATTTCCCAATTTAAAAAGAAATCCCCCAATTAGCCCCCTTAAATTTTAAAAACTTTTAATCTTCCTACCTTCTCTTACTCGTCTGACCTTCCTTTTATTCGCGTCACGGATCTAGAAATTAGAGGCCCGGGGGGCCTTCTAGGCTGTGTTGGCTAGGCTGTGTTGTGCTGGGGCAGGGGTTTGGTTTTCCCCCAGTGTTGTCCCGGGCCCCGCGTGCAGGCTGTGTTGTCCCTTTTGGCTGGAAAATGTGTCCGTGAAAAATGTGTTGTGCTAGGCTGTTTTGTCCTGGGGAGTGTTGTGTAGGAAAAATGTTGTGCTAGGCCCGGGCTGTGTTGTGCTGGGGGCTGTGTTTTTGGGTTTTTTTTGGGTGTTTTTTAAAAAGGGTGTTGTGCTGGGGGTTTTAAAAAATAGGCTTTTTTTGTGCTAGGCTGTTTTTAGGCTGTGTTGTTGGCCCCTAGGCTGTGTTGCCCAAAAGGGAGTGTTGTGCTGGAAGTGTTGTGATGGGGGTGTGTTGTGCTAGGCGGGGTTGTGCTAGGTTTTTTTTGTTTAATTTTTAAAAAGGGGAAAAAAATTTTTCAAAAGCTTTTTCCCAAATGGGGGTTTTTTTGGGGTTTTTTCCCCGTCATAGTACAAAAGGGGCCTCAACGGGGGGAACACACTGGGGACCGGGGAAATTTTATAATATTCAAATCCAAAAGTATTCAACTTTGAACATGTTGGGGACCTGTATTCGTATAATAATATTATAAACAAAAATTTTATATAGACAATACAGAAGATTCTCAATGTTTTTTTCAAGTCGTGGACTTACTGTAAAATAGGACCCCGTATCCACGGTTTTAGGTATCCACAGAAGGTCGGGAACTTATTCCACGGGGGCAGGGGACTCTGTATTGTGGTTTTTTATTCTTCATTGTGCCCCTTTTTTTCAGCCTCGGGGGAGAAGATGGTGGTGGGGTTTTTAAGGGGGGGGGATCCCCAGCAGTGGGGCGTTTCCCCCGGGACACTGCTGCCCCCCCTGGGTCACCTCCCCCCCACCAACCACCACCTGCAGCAGACCGTCACCCTCCCCCAGGATATGATCCAGCCCTCCCTTGTCACCATCCCAGCTCCACCCCCCCCCCCACCACCATCACCACAATCCCCCCCCCCAGCACAAACCCCAACCCCACCAGGGCATTGTTTTTAAAACCCCCCAGCAGCAGCAGCAACAGCAGCTTACCTCTCCAACCTGGGCATCATACCCCCCCCCCCCATCAAAAAACCCCCACATGCCCAACGAGGTTTAACGCCAAAACCCCCTCTGGGGGGTACCTTTTTTAGGGGGAAAAAATTACTACCTCATAGAAGCAGATCTGAACGCATTAAAAAAACTGCCATATAACAGACTAATGGAAATTTGGAATGGCTTAAATCACAATAATGTTTAAAAATATTTGAAAAAAAAAATAACGATAGGTGTTTCCATTCCCCCCATGGAGAAATAAATTTATGTAAATAAATAACTGTCGCTGAATAAGCAGATAAATAATTACTGTAATTATATCCCCATTTTGGGGAAAAGTAAATGAATACAAGTTTATCCTGTCGTTGATTGAGTACTGAATGTGCATTACTTTGCACCATTGTAAAGTCAAAATATTAAAATTGAACCATGATAAAGCAGGGAAAACCCGTACTCTATACCTAATCAGAAAGTCTCAATTAGTGAAGTTCGAATGTGTAAATTTATTTTTTGGGGAAAAGTTTGTTGGGGGAAATGGACCCCCCCCCCTCCCCCCCCACACACACCCCCAAAGGGCCCGCACCATTCAAATTGTTTTCTCGCCCACCCCACCACCCCCCTCCACCACCACCACCCCCTCCATCACTACCCCACCCCCCCCCAAGATAAAAACAGTTTCCAGCTGCAGCACCACCTGTGTGTACACCAGTTGAGCACCACCACATGGTTTCCATCCAGCTGTTTTTTCCCCCCCTGTGTATCTCCAGTTGTAGCACCTCCCCTTTTCCCAAACTCTTCAAAAACCCAAAAAAAATTACATATACAGTGAAACCCCGGTTTCAGCCATAATTCATTCCCGAAGGCTGTTCAAGTCCCCCTTCCAAACAATTTTTCCCCCAAAGGAAAAAAATTCTAGGTTAGCCGTTTCGGCCCCCCCAAAAAACATTTTTCAAACCTTCTAATACATTACATAATTGTTTGAGTTTTGGGTGGTTAAACCGGGGTCCACTGTACATCCCAAAAAGTAAAAAATGGCCCCTTTTTCCCCGTTCCTTTGGCGCATTGAGACCTTTGTATGGGGTTTTGTACACAATTTATATAAAAAATTAAAAAAAAATGAGATATAAGTACATTTGTCTGCTTTTAGAAGTGTTGTATAATGAGGTCTTTATATAAGGTCAGTTTTTTGACTTTTTCCAGAAATCTGATATAACTACATCGGTTTTTTTTTCCCCCCCTTTTTTCCCAAAATTCCATTATTCGGTTCATATTTATATGGATTGTTTAGTGTCCCGTGTGTGGGGGAGGTTACCCTCATGGAAAAGCCATGTAAAAAATTCCTTTTGCTCCAACCCAAATTTTCCTCCCCCCCCCAAATTTACATTCCCCCATTAACCACCACAGTAATAATAATTTTTTTTTTTACTACAAGCATTTTTAAAAGGTATACAGAACATAGTTGACATCAATGACATACAAATATAGAAAAGTTCCTTGATATGCTAATTTTCCCCGCAAATTAGGTCAGTTTTTGCCCAGGATCAAACCCAGTCCCCCAAACCCCAGGTACCCATTTTACTATGGGTGAACATAACATCCGATGTAAGGAAACACGTCCACAATTTGTTGGGATGGACACTGACTTCAGCCAGTAAGCTCAGAAAAAAAAATAGGGGAATGTTCCTAAAAAGGGAATCTTGGGGAGTATTAAATTATTTTCCAGGAATGGAACCTATTTTGACATTGGTCCTGGGAAAATATAGTTTCAGTTTATAGTGGCATTATGGAAGTGAAGTGGGGTTGAACTTAGGGAAATACGTAAAATTTCTTCTCAAGTTGCTCTTTGACTTACAGTAGGGTTATGTTCTGACAAACCCATCTTAAGTCACCGAATAAATAATTACTGTAACTAAATACCGGTATTAAAAAGTATAAATAGATACAAGTTAGGGACTTCCAGCTTCATGCTGGGTAATTATCTTAAGTTTCTAAAGTAATTGCTTTTGCACCATCATTGAATTATCGTGGTTGAGTCATTGAAGTTGTTATTAAGTCAATATAAGTCAAAGCACCTGTAGGGGAGATGGGTGGTCCCTTTACAAGGAACTTTTGGTTCTACCAGAAAAACGTAACACAACTGCAAACGGATCACAGAACAGCCTGTGAGTTTCACAACACACCATAGGTTCGAACCCCACCCATTCTGGTTTAATTGCGTGTTCTAGTGTTCTAGTGATGCCTGTATACGGAGCAACACAAGATTTGTGGATGTTAAAAACAATGGCAACTTGAGCAGTTGATTGAAACTGCAGTCACTTTATATAAAGCCTGTGTATTTTGATTTATTAAAATGCAATTAAAAAGTACAATCAAATTATGTTAGGTAAGTTTATTTTGGGATACAGGCACACACAAGTACAATTATTGACATCCAGCAAACCCAACAGGCACAGACCCGGGGCCTGGTCCATGGCCGGGCTCAGAGAGTAGAGAAACTCTAAACTTTTTCAAAGATATAGTAACATGTTTTCAATTCCCAGATGGGTAAAATTTATTTACAGACATTTTCTCTCGGTCCACAGCAGGATTCAACCTGAAAACTGGCATCAGAGTACACGACTTTATCCATAGTAACATATGTGTAAATTACCTAGGATAGAAAAAAAAAAAGGTCAGATGTGTTGAAAAGGCCCTTGTGTACAGTTCAGAAAGAGAAATGACTTCATCAGTCATTATTAAGCGATAAAGCCATTTGGAGGAAGTGATTCCCATAAATGCCCTGAACTAAACACCAGTGGCCTTTTCCACTGTTTTGGATACCACCAGACCATTTAAAACCTGAGGAATGTGCTGTGGAACCCTTTTCCCTTTAAACAATTACTTTTGACTATAAGCCTTCCTCACTTAACGACGGAGTCCCATTCCTAAGACCATGTCATTAAACAAATTTGCCCCCAATAGACATACTATAATGGTGGGGTTTGTGTCAACCATCTTTGATATTTTTTTAATGTCACCTTTGCACCATTTATAACATTTCTGGTATTTTTTTTAAATGTTTATACAGTAGTGTACTGTATATATAAAATAGAGTAAATCAGCTCTAATATACATTATTTAGGTATGAATACTGGACAGAGAGCCCGCCCTAAGTCTGGGCTCGGTAACGGACGTCTAATGAGGGGGAGGCTGTACTGTACCTTTTAGTTGAATTTAAAAATAAAAATGCACTCTATAGAAGAGTTTATAAGAGAGCTTAGTACTGAAAACTTCAGTAGAGCTTATACTGTAAAGCTTCAGTATTAGGTCTGCCATAACACACTGGAAATACCAGTGTCAATATAAGGTCTGGGGATAAAAACACTGGAAATTTCCAGTGTCAGTATAAGGTCTGCCAAAAACACTGGAAATACCAGTGTCAGTATAAGGTCTGCCATAAACATTGGAAATACCAGTGTTGCTGAACACACTGGAAATACCAGTGTCAGATAAGGTCTGCTGTAACACACTGGAAATACCGTGCGTATATCTTTGTAACACACTGGAAGTACCAGTGTCAATATGGTTTTGCCGTAACACCGGAAATACCAGTGTCAGTATAAGTCTGCCGAACACCGGAAATACCAGAGTCAGATAAGGTTTTGCTGAACACACTGGAAATACCAGTCAGTATAAGGGTTCCAACACACTGGAAGTACCAGGGAAGGTTGTCAATAAGGTCTGCCGTAAAACACTGGAAATACCAGTGTCAGTATTATCCGAACACACTGGAAATACCAGGCCAGTATAAGGTCTTGTAACACACTGGAAATACCAGTGTCAGGATAAGGTTCTGTTTGTAACACGCCACTGGAAATACCAGTGTCAGTATTAGGTCTGCTGTGGCACTGTAAATAATAAATAGTGAATTATAGGAAGCACTAAACCAGTAGGGACTTAGACTCGATCCCAAAGGGAAAAATAGGGGATCTGTTTGGATTAAAAGCCCTTAACCCTCATTAGGGCACAAAAAAATTTAGTTTGAAACCATAGGCCTGGAAGATGATTCCAAAAGAAATGGATTAACCCATCCCTTACTTAGCTCGAATCTGATGTCTCCCATTTTCCTGCTGCTGTATGAACCCTTACAGATTTAGTGTTTCCCCATGATTTTTAACACTGGCCATATCCCACCAAGGCAAAGTGACTTAAAAAATGAAAGTTTTTAAATTTAGTAGTTTCCCCATGAATGCATAATAAAAATGAGCAGATTTGGAATTAGGCTTGGGGGGGCAACAATGCTGTCAGTACTGTGGCTGAAAATTTTTGGAGATAACCTGAATTTTGGAGATTCTTAATATTTTGTTCCATTCTGAACCATTGCATGCAAAATTTGACCTGTACTCCAATTCCTTTAAGTGAGCTCCCTCCATTTTTCCTAGGTCTACCTACCTGGAGGCTGCCTGGTGCTGTAGGACTCCTACAGGTTTAGCAACCCCATGAGTGTAATACAGGAGTTCTCAACTTACAAACATGTTGAGGACCTGTATTGTGTATAATAATAAATACACAATAATGCTATAATAATGATATACACAGAAGATTTTCAACTTTTCATAAGTTGAGGACTTATTAAAATTGAATTGAATTGTTGTTGAATCATGGCAGCTGAGCGGTGTGTCCGGCTTTATTCTGTAGACGTTTTCCAGGATCACGGCATCTTGGAAGGTGGTGATGTGCCAGTAAGGGCGCTTGATCCAGGATGCCTGTAAGAGTTGATCAGAGGTGTCAAGATACCAGTAAGAGTTGATCGAAGGCACCAAGAAATCATTAAGGTGGCTCTCCAGCGAAGGAAAGTCACGTTGTACTATCAACCTCCATGGACCCAGCTGTCCTGTTCAACAGGCACTGCATGACCCCTACTGGTTCAGTGCTCCCCATCATTAAAATAAAAATCTAGAACCACAACAACTGCACTAAGTCAGACCATCAACACAATTCCTGATGCAACTTGAGTGCACTTAAAATGCACCAGTCGATGCAATGAATGTTTATCACTTACGTATAAGGAATTGGACAGAAATGGAAAATTGCATCATAGCACATTCCCATAAAGTGACCGCCCTCATATAAAGAACTTTTATATAGTGAACCTGGCAGTGAAAAATATCTGAGGTAGTAATTTCCAGAAGGGACATTCATGTATCAAAGGCCATGGTATACATGTATCATAGAGGCCATAATCAACATAAACATACCCAGTGTAGGGTTTAATTGGGACACAGTACATTGAGACTAATGTATATTGTGTTTAGAAAACGTTACTGTACATTTATATATATATATATATATATATATATATATATATATATATATATATTAAAATTAATGAAGTGTCTTTGAGACTTATTTGTGCATTTTTTTGAGTGTTATAAGACGGGACAGTCTTAAGGCTGTACATTGTTAGTTGTTTTGACCCTCGGTGAATGTGTTTATATTAATAAATGATTGTTATAAAACACCTGTGTGGAATAATCCTGTTTTTCTTAGAATGATAAATACAAGGTTACAGAATGATAGATACAGGGTTACAGAATGAAACACAGATGTACAGAATGATAGACACAGAATGATAGATACAGACATACGAAAATATACGGAGAACCTTCACGGCACACACAACTGCGATAAACCACCTCAATTACTGGGAACGCTTGAAGCTCCTAAACCTGTACTCCTTAGAATGCAGGGGAGAGATACATTATTATACAGTGGACCCTCCTATTCAAACACTCCAAAACTCACCCTTTGATGTAAGTTTATTATTGTAAGTGCTTTTATAAGTGTATTTTTGGGGGTCTGAAATGGACTAGTCTAATTTACATCATTCCTTATGGAAATAAATTCGTTTGGTAACAGCACTTGAACAGCATTCTGGAATGAGGGAGAGTTTTGGAGTGTTTGAATAGCAGGTCCACTGTATTCACTTGGAAAATCCTAGAGGATTAGTACCAAACTTGCACACAAAATCACTCCCTATGAAAGCAAAAGACTCGGCAGACAATGCAACATCCCCAATGAAAGCAGGGGTGCCACTAGCACGATGAGAAAACACTAAGTGTCAGAGGCCCAAGACTGTTCAACTGCCTCCCAGCATACATAAGGGGATTACCAATAGACTCCTGGCTGTCTTCGGGAAGGCGCTGGACATGCACCTAAAGTCAGTACCTGACTAGCCGGGCTGTGGTTCATATGTTGGTTTGCATGCGGCCAACAGTAACAGCCTGGTTGATCAGGCCCTGGTCCACTACAAGGCCTGGTCACAGACCAGGCCATGGGGGCGTTGACCCCCAAAACCCTCTCCAGGTATAGTGACAAACACACTGATATATTGTGATGTAGGTCATTATTTCTTGTCAGGTCACAGCAGGACCTGCCTAGCAATGGGATAATCTGCCACAAGACGAGGGTGTGATACCCCGTGGGTGAATTATTATAATCAAATAGAAGTGCTAAACCACAGGGGTCATACAGCACTGTAGGTTATTGCAGGATGCAGGGAGAATGGGTTGTAAGAGGGAGATGGATGATTAGTAGGGTATGGAGTGCAGCAGGACAGTGGATAGTGCAGGGATAAATGGTAGCAAGAGATCGAGGTAGAAGGGACTAAGGGAGGTGCTAAAGGTATAATCTTCAGAGTTTGTGTAGTAAGTCAGTTTCTGTCAAAAAGTCAACGAGAGTCAGGATTAAAGGAGGGTCCATCAGCAAGAAGGGAAGGTAAAGAAAGGGCCGCAGAGCGAAGACACCATTGGAGGTAAATTCTGCACACTCATTGATAAAGTGGACAGTCCAACAGAATATGTCGAACAGACACTGGAACCTGACAATGCTCACAGAGAGGGGCAGGGAGCCTCTCCATGAGATACCCATGCGTAAGACTGAGTGTGGCCAATGCGAAGACGGGAGAGTGTAGTCTCCCAACCTCGACATTACCTGGAGTTTACCTGGAAAGAATTCCAGGGGTCAATGCCCCTGTGGCCTGGTCTGTGACCAGGCCTCATGGTGGACCAGAGTCTGATCAACCAGTCTGTTATTGCTGGCCGCATGCAGTCCAACGTACGAACCACAGACCGGCTGGTCAGGTACCGACTTTAGGTGCCTGTCCAGTGCCTGCTTGAAGACAGCCAGGGGTTTGTTGGTAATCCCCCTGATGTATGCTGGGAGGCAATTGAACAATCTTGGGCTCCTGACACTTATTGTGTTGTCCCTCAACGTGCTAGTGGCACCCCTGCTCTTCATTGGGGGGATGTTACATCGCCTGCCGAGTCTTTTGCTTTCGTAGGGAGTGATGTTCGTGTGCAAGTTTGGTACTAAGCCCTCGAGAATTTTCCATGAATATATAATAATGTATCTCTCCCGTCTGTGTTCTAGAGAGTACAGGTTCCCAGTAATTGAGGTGGTTTATCACAGTTATGCGTGCCGTGAAGGTTCTCTGCACATTTTCAAGGTCAGCAATTTCACCCACCTTGGAAGGTGCAGTTAGTGTGCAGCAATATTCCAGCCTAGATAGAACAAGCAATCTGTAAAGTGTCAACATGGGCTTGGCATCCCTCGTTTTGAAGGTTCTCATTATCCATCCTGTTATTTTTCTAGCAGATGCAATTGCTACGGTGTTATGGTCCTTGAAGGCGAGATCCTCTGACATGATCACTCCCAGGTCTTTGACATTAGTTTTTTGCTCTATTGTGTGGTTGGAATTAGTTTTGTACTCTGATGAGATTTTAATTTCTTCACGTTTTTCGTATCTGAGTAATTGAAATTTCTCATCATTGAACTTCATATTGTTTTCTGCAGCCCATTTAAAGATTTGGTTTATGTCTGCTTGGAGTCTTGCAGTGTCTTCAACGGTGGACACTGTCATACAGATTCGGGTGTCATCTGCAAAGGAAGACACGGCACTGTGGCTTATATCCCTGTCTATGTCCGATATGAGGATGAGGAACAGGATGTGGAACAGAGCTTTTCACAGTAGCTGCCTCAGACTTGACTCTGTTGACTACTACTCTTTGTGTTCTACTTGTTAGGAAATTATAGATCCATCTATCAACTTTTCCTGTTATTCCTTTATCACGCATTTTGTGTGCTATTACACCATGGTCACACTTGTCAAAGGCTTTTGCAAAGTCTGTGTATATAACATCTGCATTCTGTTTGTCTTATAGAGCATCCGGATGGTTTAGCGCTTCTCTTTGATTATAATAATAATTATAGAGCATCCAGGACCTTGTCGTAGTGGTCCAGTAGTTGGGACAGACAGGAGCGGCCTGCTCTAAACCCATGCTGCCCTGGGTTGTGCAATTGATGGGTATCAAGATGAGTGGCGATCTTGCTTCTTAGAACCCTTTCAAAGATTTTTATGATATGGGACGTTACCGCTATTGGTCTGTAGTTCTTTGCTATTGCTTTACTGCCCCCTTTGTGGAGTGGGGCTACGTCTGTTTTTTTTAGTAACTGCGGGACGACCCCAGTGTCCATGCTCCCTCTCCATAGGATGTTAAAAGCACGTGATAGGGGCTTCTTGCAGTTCTTGATGAACACGGAGTTCCACGAGTCTGGGCCTGGAGCGGAGTGCATGGGCTTGTCATTTATTGCCTTTTCGAAGTCATTTGGCGTCGGGGTGATGTCAGATAGGTATGCGTCAGTCAAGTTCTGTGGCACTCTCATAAAAAAATCATTTAGGTCTTCGATTTTCAGTCTGGTTAGCGGCTCGCTAAACACTGAGTCATATTGGGACTTAAGTAACTCACTCATTTCCTTGCTGTCATCTGTGTAGGACCCATCCCATTTAAAAGGACCCCAATGGAAATAAGTCACTCTGACTTTTTTGGGTTATCCTAGGTTCTCTACACATATGCTGCTATGTATGACAATGTATGTAAATGTATTTGTGTATACTTGAATAAACTTACTAAGTAGGGGCCCAATACTGGTTATTGTTCTCGACTTTGATTTTGCATAAGAAAAGAAATACTTTGGTTTTTTTTCAATTTCATTTATGGCTTTTTGTTCTTTACACATTTCTTGATTCCTGTAAGATTCCTTTAGTTTTAATTCGATGTTTGCTATTTCTCTGACTAGTGTCTCCCTTCGTATTTCAGATATATTGGCCTCCTGTAGCCGCTCCGTTATTCTTTGCCTTCGCCTGTATAGGGAGCGCCTCTCTATTTCTAGTTTGCATCTTCTCCTTTTCCTTAAGGGAATTTGCCTTGAGCAAACCTCAAGTGCCACAGAGCTAATTTGTTCTAGACATAGGTTAGGATCCGTGATGCTTAGGCAATCTTCCCAGTTTATATAATTTAGGACTTGGTTTACTTGGTCCCACCTTATGTTTTTGTTATTGAAGTTGAATTTGGAGAAGGCTCCCTCGTGGCTGATCACATTTTGTTGATCTGGGGCTCCCCGCATGCATGTCTGGACCTCTATTATGTTGTGATCTGAGTATATTGTTTTTGATATGATGATATTTCGTATCAGATCATCATTGTTGGTGAAGATGAGGTCCAGCGTATTCTCTAATCTTGTGGGCTCTACTATTTGCTGGTTTAAGGTGAATTTGGTGCAGAGATTTAAAAGTTCATGCGTGTGCGAGTTTTCATCTGAGCTGCCTCCTGGTGTTATCTCTGCTACTACATTGTTTGCAATGTTCCTCCATTTTAGGTGCCATATGTTGAAATCCCCCAGTAGCAAGATGTTGGGGGCAGGAGCTGGAAGATTTTCCAGAAGAGGGCCAGAAACCTATACTCGGTTTAATAGAATGAAGTTTGTTATTTGCCAACGGGTGCGAAGGTGGGTAGCAATGACCTCAAAATAGTCCGTGAAAGGAACACCTCTATATGAAACTGGAAGGTCATGTACTGCTGACCGCGCAGCAGTGTCTGCCTGTCCATTGCCCTGTACGTCAACATGACCAGGGACCCAAGAAAAAACAATATGCTTTGTCCTTGCTAGAATGCGGCGTAACCAAAGTTGGATACGAAGAACTGGGGGTAGAGTGTATCAATTTTACGGATAGCCTGTAAACACTAAGGGAGTCTGAAACGACCACAAATGGTGACACAGGCATAGATGCAATACGGATAAGTGCCACAAGAATGGCATACAATTCAGCCGTAAATATGCTAGCCGAGGGTAATAGATGCCCTCGCACGACGCTGTCCGGAAACACTGCTGCGAATCCGACGCAGTCAGACGACTTTGAACCATCAGTGTATACTGTGATGGCATGGGAATGAGAGCCTAAATGGTCTAGAAAAAAAGAGCGAGAAGCCGCCATAGGTAGGCGGGCTTTCGCGCAAGGTAGAGGAATAGAACAGACAAGGACAGCAGGAACTTCCCAAGGGGGTAGGGAAAAGGGAGATGTCACATGAACATATAGAGGTGGTAACTGAAGGGAAGACAAGAGTGAATGTAGACGAAGAGAAAAGGGACGAAGTAAGCTGGGGCGACGAACAAATAAAGAGCATCTACTAACATCTGTAACAATCCTATACATGGAAGGATTGCGGAGGTCATGAGAGCGAACATAATAGCGAATGCAATGTGCATCACGACGATCGGACAAGGAGGGAATGTTCGCTTCTACATAGAGGCTCTCAACCGGGGAAGAACGAAATGCACCAAGGCATAAGCGTAATCCCTGGTGATGGATGGGATTAAGGCTGGAAAGAGTAGCAGGGAGGCCGCAGAATATATCTGGTCACCATAATCGAGTTTTGATAAAATTAGGGCTGAATGTAGACGGAGAGTTCTACAATCAGCCCCCCATGAAAGATGTGCGAGGGTTTTAAGAAGGTTCAGCCGGCTGTGACAAGTTGCCTTAAGAGAGGTAATGTGAGGTTTCTAGGACAATCGACGGTCAAACAGGAGGGCGAGAAACCTGACTGTATCACGTTCTGGAATACGTGAGCCGTATAGGTACAATGGATGATCAAAGACCACTGAACGTCTAGTAAACGTAATTTGATGAGTTTTGCCACTAGAAAATTTAAACCCGTGAGTGGTGGCCCAATCAGAAACCCGGTTGATGGCATGCTGGAGGGAAACTGCAATGAGGTGACAGTCAGCACCTGCACAAGCTATAGCAAAGTCATCAACATAAAGCAATGACCAAATATTGGATGGGAGAACAGATGCCAGATTATTTATAGCAAGGAGAAAGAGTGTTGTGCTCAGAACACAAACCTGGGGGACACCTTCAGCTTGGACAAATTCCGGGGAAAGCTCATTACTAACCCGGACACGGAAATGTCTGTCAGTTAAGAAGGCCTTAAGGAAGAATGGTAGGTTGCCTCGGAGGCCTAAGGAGTGGGCCTGGGCCAAGATATTAAATCTCAAAGTTGTGTCATAAGCCTTCTCAAGGTCGAAAAAGATGGCGATAACCGAGTGGTTATTAGCGAAGGCATTACAAATATACATATCCAAGCGCAGTAAGGGGTCAATTGCAGAACGGCCTTTACGAAAGCCATATGACTAGGGGAGAGATTATTGTGCGTCTCTGAATACCACATCAAACGTCTATTAACTAGACGTTCCATCACCTTCCAAACTGCACTGGTAAGAGCGATGGGACGGTAGTGAGAGGTATCACGTCCCGTAGTACCCGGTTTGCGAAAAGGGAGAACAATAGCAGACTTCCACAGCTGGGGAAGAACTCCTTTCGACCATATAAGATTATAGAGTCGTAAGAGGACAGTAAGAGCAGACTGATGTAAATGCTGCAGCATACGAATATGTATGCCGTCTGGCCCAGCTGCCGATGATCGGCAAGCAGTGAGTGTTGCCTCCAGTTCTTGAAGGGTAAAAGGCACATTATAAGATTCTTCTCTAAGAGAAGTAAAATCTAAGGGCTTTAACTCGCTGGCAGACTTAGAAGAAAGGAACGAGGGGCATAGATGGAGCCCCTGAGATATGCGGACCAGATGATTACCAATTTCAGTGGCAACAGCAAGAGGGTGTGCTATATCGACACCAGCAACCTGAAGAACAGGAGCCGGGTCGGGGGAGAATTTACCACTTAATTTCCGCACTTTCTTCAAGACTGTACTCATCAAGGAAGCCGATGTGACAGTAGAAACGTAATCTCTCCAGCAAGTGCGTTTAGCGTCACGTATGACACTGCGAGCAATAGCTCTCTTCTGCTTAAAATCAAGGAGTCTCTCTGTGGTTCTGTTATACCGATACCTGCCCCATGCAGCGCGTTTCAAACGTACTGCCCGAGCACAAGCAGGAGACCACCAAGGCACACACTTCTGAGGATGCTTGTCCGAGGTTTGGGTAATAGAATGTGAAGCCGCTGTTAAGATGGAGGACGAAAAGAGATGTAAAACCTCATCAATGGAGGACGAGGAAGGAACCTCATGAAAGGCAGTACGATGTGCGTAAAGGTCCCATTTCGCCTGGTCAAATTGCCAGCGTGGGCAACGAGGAGGTGGAAAAAACGAAGGGGACTTAAGGATGATTGGGAAATGATCGCTGCCATGTAAGTCCGGGAGGACAGACCAGGTGAAGTCAAGGACTGTTGAGGAAGAGCAGATGGAGAGATCGATACAGGAGAAAGAATGAGTTCGAGGATCAAAATGGGTAGAAGTACCCGTATTTAAAACATGGAGGGGAAGAGAAGCAAGAAATGCCTCCAACCGAACGCCACGGGAGTCACAGTGCGACCCTCCCCAGAGAAAATGGTGTGCGTTAAAATCGCCAAGTAACAGAAGGGGTGGCGGTAAGGAAGAAACTAGAAAATCAACGTCTGGGATAGACAATGCCCGTGAAGGGGAGAGATATAAAGAACAGAGTGTATACCACTTATTCAAGTGGATACGGACTGCGGTGTAATGTAAGGAATAAGGAACATAGAGCTGACGGTATAGAACACCAGTGCATATAAAGGTTCCATCGGAAAAAGGATCCGATGAATATAACAGATCATAGCCTGAAAAGGGCCTGATAACAGTGGATTGTAATTTGGGTTCTTGCAAACAGACCCCAACAGGTTAAAACTGAGAGAGCAACACTTGAAGCTCACCCCGGTTACCCCTGAGGCCTCGGATATTCCACTGCAAATAAGCCATGATTTATGGAGAGAAATATACAAGTCGAAGAGAGATGAATCTATGGACTAGGGTTAGAAAAGTCCACATGTGGAGGCAGCGAAAAACCTGTAATCAGAGGAGGAGGGCGTTGTGAAGGAAGGAGGGGTGTAGACGAAGAAGAGAGAGGAGGAGGAACCTCAGGTGGAGCGGTGTCCATCATCGTTCCAGTCTCTGAAATATATTCTGCGATAGCTTCCAGTGTTTCGGAAGACAAAGATGCAGAATGTGGGACGACATTAGAAATGGAAGGAGAGTGAGCAACTATCAGGGAGTCTATAGACTGTACTAAAGTAGAAGGCGAGGAGATGGAAGAGGAAACTGTCGAAGGGACTTGGGAGGTGACAGGGGATGAAGGTAGTGTACGAGGAAGAGGATGAACCTCCACACGTTACTGAACTAGTCGGAGACGAAGAACCCGGCAATAGGGATTTTTTGCCGGACTTATGAGAAGAAGAGGGGCGCTGAGGTTTAGGCAAAGGACAATTACGTGTAGACTCAGAACTGTGAGAGTGAGTAGAGGAAAGAGTGTGGACAGTATGGGATGCCGAGGTAGAGACCTCAGAGCCAAGAACATCAAAAGGATTCGATACAGGGGTGACTGAGGAAGTTGGGACCCCAGAAGTGGGGCGACGTTTAGCAATGCGAGAATAGGAAATACAGGGATGTCTCCCTTGAAGGCGTAGATGAGAGACGGCCATAACATACGAGAAGCCTTCCGCTTCTTTGAGACAACGAATTTCCCACTCATTCAGGTAAACCTGACAACGGCGAGAGTACGATGGATGTGCCTCATGACAGTTAAGGCAAGAGGGAGGTAGAGTACAAGAAGGACTGGCATGGTCGTCGGCACCACACACTGGGCATTCGGCCATGGACCTGCAATATTTTGCTGGATGACCAAAACGCCCGCAGTTTCTACACTGTTGCGGTGTAGGGGTCACCTTTCGAACTTGTAAACGTTGACCTGCAATGTAGACTGAAGGTGGGAGTTCACGGCAGTCAAACGTTAAACGAGCGACATTGCAAGATAACGTCTTCGCTTATTGGCTGGGAGGACAAAAGTGTCAACTTTAAGGATAGGGAGTTCTTGGAGCTCAATCTACTCCAAAATGTCAGCACCACATATCTGGAAATTCCGTTGGACAATGGTGTGGGGTAAAATGACAGTACCACTACAAGAATTAAGAGAATGATGCTTGTCAATAGTGATAGGAATAGTATCTATGGCCGTAAGAAGAGAAAGATCGCGAGCTTGGCCAGCATTCTGGACTGTGATGATGCGAGTGCCGCTCTTGAGAGCGTGAAATGAGATATCTTTACCTACATGGCGTAGGAGAGCTTTACCAATACTATGATCGGAAAGATAGGTAGTTGGAGTAGTCGGTCTTAGAGTAAAAAACTTTGTCCATTGAGTAGTGTGAAACAAAGTATCTAAGGGGAGTGCGCAACGTGCTAGTCGTTTCTGAGATGAACGAGAAGGAAGTGTCGAATCGTCATGTAAGGGTCTTGGTCGTTTGGATGTGGGACCGGGGGTGGTCCGATGGGAGACGGGCGAGCGATCCGAAAATTGCCGCACCGTCGAGGGAGAAGCCGGAATCAAGGTCAAAGAAGAACGAAGGTCAGATATGTCATAAGGGCCAGTTGGAACCCCGGTACCTGAAGCAGGTGACGAACCGGCACCAGCAAGAGGTACAGGGGTATTAGAGTTGTCCGTTAACGAGGTAGGGTCAGAACTAGGTGCGGTATCAGGAAGGGGCCGGGGATATTTTATTCATGGATTGGGTCAGCCATGGTTAGGTTACTTCTTTCTTTTTATTTTTAAGAAAAAAAAGGAAAGAAGAAAAGAAAATAAAAATAAAAAAAAGAATAAAAAAAGGGGGGAACGTGGAGAAATAGCTCCTAGGAGGAATGAAAGGGGCGTAAATCCCCCTCTGCGCCAAAGAGGACTTCAACACCGCAAGTAGTGCAGATGCTGCATGGAACCCGTGCCATAGGGTATAGATAGATCTGTATAGTGAATATCTCAGTGGTGCCGTAGTATACAGATAAGTTAATAGATGTTAAAGTGAAAACTAAGGCAGAAGTGTTAGGCCTAACGAGTTTCGTGTTTGAAATCGTTGCCAGCGGCCTCCGGGTCCTTACCACGCAAGTCCGTGTATTGATAATCTTAAACTGTTGGTATAACTGGCCAAAATCTAGTGATTACATTGTTATAAAGGTTTTTCTATGAAATACGAATAGGTGCGCAATCTTGAGGAAATAAGTAAACTGTCCAGCTCGGAAAATACGATAAACAGTGTCCAGTTGTGAGTTGTCAGTGAACGATTTCAACAACATAAGTCCGTATATCATCAGTCAACCATAGTGAAAATCAGCAGTGTTGTGGTGTAGGAAGTAGAAAAACTAAACCCAGTAGAGTGAACCATAAGTGCATATAAACCCAGATGGTAAACCAGGGTGCAAGAAGTAAACAGGGTGCCAGAGGTAAACCAGGGTGCCAGAGGTACGGCCGCCCGTCATAGTAGGAGCTGCCAGAACCATCAGCTTTTTTTCTCCAACATGCAAGTTATACTTTTGTATCATACTGATCATTATTACTCTGTTTAAACATCTTCCAGTGGTCTGTCTCTCGAAACCCAAAAAAAAATCCCTACAGGATTCATTAAAAAAGTGACACTGGATCTCGTCTGATCTAAGAAATAAGGGAACCATTGACCGGATTCAAACTGGTATCCTCAACCGGATTCAATAAGTGGACGGAGTTTTAGGGGGCCTTAAGAAACAACCAAACAATAACAAAAACCTTTAGTGGTAAGATTGCCCCAAACACTTACACTTGCAAATAAAATAGATACAATACAAATAGACAGATCACCACTTCAGGGAAGCTATTAGTAGAATATACAGTAAAACAACCAACAAAATCAGTCATGAAACCTTGTGTAGTATGCAGCCAAACAAACAAACGTTCCACTGGATGGATTACATGCAACTTCTGTGGTAAATGCTGCCACGCCCCTTGTGTAGGCATTCAAGACTCTACTACACGAAATATCAAACAAGGGAAGTGTTTTTGGGTATGCCCAAATGAGACCGAATTGTGGAATAAAATCACATTGATATTAAAAGATGACAACATCAAATCAGACTTCATAAAAAAACATGACAGCATTCTATAACAGTTGGGAAAGTAAAAAATCTGGTCCAGATGGTGCTACCGCCCCTGGTACAGATGTTGCAATGGTAGTCAGAAACTGTACGAATGGAGAAATAAATGATGGTGACCTGAAGAGGGACAGGAGCTCTAGTGACGTAAATGATGGGAAACAGGTGTAGACAAGGACACAAAAACTAGTGCTACAAACTAGCAATACCCCGGCGGATAGTAAACAGGGGGATGCCCTGCGAAATACTGAAGATAAATTACCAAAAACTGATGAAGGCTCCATTGTCAGCACTAGAGTTGAAGATAGAAACGAGACAGGAACACAAGCACCAATAGGGAATACAATAGGGAACACAGTCACAAAAAACCAGGGCAAGCAGAAACCAGGCCTATGTGAATATTATGCTCTTGGTATCTGCAGGCATGGAAAATCTGGGAAATCAGATGGGACATGCAATTATGATCACCCCAGAAAATGCCGTTCCCATATGAAAACAGGAAAATGCAACCTCCCGTCCTGTAAATTTTTCCACCCTGAAATGTGCCACTCATCAATTCAGGAAAGACAGTGCTATAACTTATATTGCCAGGCATACCACCTAAAGGGTACGAGGCGACACAGAACATCCAGACCATGGCAACCGGGAGTAGCCAAACACTGGAGAGAGGTTTTAGTGCCAGGAAGGAAAAAAGCTGGCAGGAAATGACAGAAATTGTACACCAACTGCAATCACTTCTGAGGGAATCACAGTCAATGGCCTCCACTCCAATACAACAGATATTAGTGCCAGGAAAAAAAGCTTCATAATACGAAAGGGCACAATCTTGAGGAAATACGTAATTTGTCCAGCTGAAAAGTACGATAAACAGTGTCGAGTTGTGAGTTGTCAGTGAACGATTTCACTAACATAAGTCCGTATATCTTCAGTCATCATAGAAAAACCAGCAGTGTTGTAGTGTAGGAAAAAAAACTAAACCCAGTAGAGTGAACCATAAGTGCACGAAACCCAGTGTTAAAGGGGTGATTACCAGGGTGCCAAGAAGTAAACAGGGTGCCAGAGGTAAACCAGGGTGCCAGAGGTACGGCCGCCATACAGTAGGAGCTGCCAGAAGACCGTTTTTTCTCCAACACGCAAGTTATACTTTTGTACCATACCGATCATTATTACTCTGTTTAATCATCTTCCAGTGATCTGTCTCGTAACCAAGACAACCCTACAGGATTCATTAAAAAGTGACACTGGATCTCGTCAGATCCAAGAAATAAGGAACCATTGACTGGATTCAAAACTGGTATCCGAGTCCGGATTCAATAAGCGGACGGAGTTTTAGGGGACCTTATCAAACACCAAACAATAACAGTAAGAATAACTTTTAGGGTAAGATTGTCCAAACACTTACACTGCAAATAAAATAGATACGATACAAATAGATGGATCACCACTTCAGGGAACCTATTAGTAGAATATACAGTAAAGCAACCAACAAAATCATCATGAAACCCTGTGTAATATGCAACCTAACAAGCAAACGTTCCCTGCATGGATTACATGCATCTTTGTGGTAAATGCTGCCACGCCCCTTGTGTAGACATTCAAGACTCTACTACCGAGATATTAAACAAGGGAAGTGTTTTTGGGTATGTCCAAATGAGACCGAATGTGGAATAAAATCACATTGATATTAAAAGATGACAACACCCAAATCGGGACTTCATAAAAACATGACAGCATTTCTATAACAGTTGGGAAAGTAAAAAATCAGGTCCAGATGGTGCTACCGCCCCTGGGTACAGATTTTGGGGAAATAAATGATGGTGACCTGAAGAGGGACAGTAGCTCTTGTGAAATAAATGATGGGGAAACAGGTGTAGATAAGGACACACACAAAACAGTGTTACAAACTAGCAATACCGGTGATAGTAAACAAGGGGATGCCCAGGAAATACTGAAGATAAATTACCGAAAACAGTTGAAGGCTCCATTGTTAGAAACTGGGTAAGATAGACAACATGAGACAGGAACACAACACCAATAGGGAACACAGTCACAAAAAACAGTGCAAACAGAAACCAGGCCTATGTGAATATTATGTTTTCCTTGGTATCTGCAGGCATGGAAAATCTGGGAAATCAGATGGGACATGCAATTATGATCACCCCAGAAAATGCCGTTCCCATATGAAAACAGGCAAATGCAACCTCTTGTCCTGTAAGTTTTTCCACCCTGAAATGTGCCACACATCAATTCAGGAAAGACAGTGCTATAACTTATATTGCCAGGCATACCACCTAAAGGGTACGAGGCGACACAGAACATCCAGACCATGGCAAAATCAGGGTAGCCACAGCCACTCCGGAGAGAGAGTTTTTTTAGTGCCAGGAAGGAAAAAAAGCTGGCAGGAAATGACAGAAATTGTACACCAACTGCAATCATTTCTGGAGTGGAATCACAGTCAGTGGCCTCCACTCCATTAGAACAGATATTAAAGCCAGGAAAAAAAGACCCCACCCCATACCACCAATCCAACTACATTCAACTTTGCTAATATACAGGGTCTAAAGCCAGCAACAAACAACAAGATACCTTACATTCGTGGACTGCTTACAGAGTCAAATGCTATGTTTGCGGCTTTCACAGAGACCCACATAAGAGATCACTTGGACAATGAAATATGGATCCCGGGCTACAACCTATACAGGTGTGACAGAGTGAACAGGCAAAAAGGGGGAGTTGGCCTGTATATCACAGAGTCACTTATATGTTCAGAACTACTAAATGCCTCAAATGATGTAGTTGAAGTATTAGCAATAAAGGTCGAGAATCAAAACCTGGTCATCGTGGTTGTCTACAAGCCCCCGGATGCAACGTCCCAACAATTCCAGGAACAGCTTCTGAAAATTGACCACTGTCTGGAAAATCTTCCAGCTCCTGCCCCCAACATCTTGCTACTGGGGGATTTCAACCTCAGGCACCTAAAATGGAGGAACATTGCAAACAATGTGGTAGCAGAGATAACACCAGGAGGCAGCTCAGATGAAAATTCACACATGCATGAACTTTTAAATCTCTGCACCAAGTTCACCTTAAACCAGCAAATAGTAGAGCCCACAAGATTAAAGAATACGCTGGACCTCATCTTCACCAACAATGATGATCTGATACGAAATGTCATCATATCAAAAACAATATACTCAGATCACAACATAATAGAGGTCCAGACATGCATGCGGGAAGCCCCAGATCAACAAAATGTGATCAGCCGTGAGGTAGCTTTCTCCAAATTCAACTTCAATAACAAAAACATAAGGTGGGACCAAGTAAACCAAGTCCTAAATTATATAAACTGTGAAGATTGCCTAAGCATCACGGATCCCAACCTATGTCTAGAACAAATTAACTCTGTGGTACTTGAGGTTTGCTCAAGGTAAATTCCCTTAAGGAAAAGGAGGAGAAGATGCAAACTAGAAAGAGAGAGGCGCTCCCTATACAGGCGAAGGCAAAGAATAACGAAGCGGCTACAGGAGGCCAATATCTCTGAAATACGTAGGAAGACACTAGTCAGAGAAATAGCAAACATCGAATTAAAACTAAAGGAATCTTACAGGAATCAAGAGACACGGGAAGAACTAAAAGCCATAAATGAAATTGAAAGAAACCCTAAGTATTTCTTTTCCTATGCAAAATCAAAGTCGAGAACAACAACCAGTATTGGGCCCCTACTTAAACGGGATGGGTCCTACACAGATGTCAGCAAGGAAATGAGTGGGTTACTTAAATCCCAGTATGATTCAGTCTTTAGCGAGCCACTAACCAGAGTGAAAATCGAAAACCTAAATGATTTTTTTATGAGAGTGCCACAGAATTTGACAGACGCATGCTCTTCTGACATCACCACGATGCCAAATGACTTCGAAAAGGCAATAAATGACATGCCCATGCATTCCGCTCCAGGCCCAGACTCATGGAACTCCGTGTTCATCAAGAACTGCAAGAAGCCCCTATCACGTGCTTTTAGCATCTTATGGAGAAGAAGCATGGACACTGGGATCGTCCCGCAGCTACTAAAAACAACAGACATAGCCCCGCTCCACAAAGGGGGCAGTAAAGCAATAGCAAAGAACTACAGACCAATTGAGCTAACGTCCCATATCATAAAAATCTTTGAAAGGGTTCTAAGAAGCAAGATCGCCACCCATCTTGATACCCATCAATTGCACAACCCAGGACAGCATGGGTTTAGAGCAGGCCGCTCCTGTCTGTCCCAACTACTGGACCACTACGACAAGGTCCTGGATGCTCTAGAAGATAAACAGAATGCAGATGTTATATACACAGATTTTGCAAAAGCCTTTGACAAGTGTGACCATGGTGTAATAGCACACAAAATGCGTGATAAAGGAATAACAGGAAAAGTTGGTAGATGGATCTATAATTTCCTAACATGTAGAACACAAAGAGTAGTAGTCAACAGAGTAAAGTCTGAGGCAGCTACTGCGAAAAGCTCTGTTCCACAAGGCACAGTACTTGCTCCCATCCTATTCCTCATCCTCATATCAGATATTGACAGGAATATAAGCCACAGTGCTGTGTCTTCCTTTGGAGATGACACCCGAATCTGTATGACAGTGTCCACCGTTGAAGACACGGCTAGACTCCAAGCAGACATAAACCAAATCTTTAAATGGGCTGCAGAAAACAATATGAAGTTCAATGATGAAAATTTCAATTACTCAGATACGGAAAACGTGAAGAAATTAAAATCTCTTCGGAGTACAAAACTAATTTCAACCACACAATAGAGCGAAAAACTAATGTCAAAGACCTGGGAGTGATCATGTCAGAGGATCTCACTTTCAAGGGCCATAACACCGTAGCAATTGCATCTGCTAGAAAAATGGCAGGATGGATAATGAGAACCTTCAAAACCAGGGATGCAAAGCCCATGTTGACACTTTACAGATCGCTTGTTCTATCTAGGCTGGAATATTGCTACACACTAACTGCATCTTTCAAGGCAGGTGAAATTGCTGACCTTGAAAATGTGCAGAGAACCTTCACCACACGCATAACTGTGATAAACCACCTCAACTACTGGGAACGCTTGAAGTTTCTAAACCTGTACTCTCTAGAACGCAGGCGGGAGAGATACATTGTTATATACACGTGGAAAATTCTCGAGGGCTTAGTACCAAACTTGCACACAAAAATCACTCCGTACGAAAGCAAAAGACTCGGCAGGCGATGTAACATCCCCCCAATGAAGAGCAGGGGTGCCACTAGCACGTTGAGGGACAACACAATAAGTGTCAGGGGCCCAAGATTGTTCAACTGCCTCCCAGCATACATAAGGGGGATTACCAACAAACCCCTGGCTGTCTTTAAGCAGGCACTGGACAGGCACCTCAAGTCGGTACCTGACCAGCCAGGCTGTGGCTCGTACGTTGGACTGCGTGCGGCCAACAGTAACAGCCTGGTTGATCACGCTCTAGGCCAACATGAGGCCTGGTCACAGACCGGCCGTGGGG